>PVLD010033244.1:0-13832 GCA_004027595.1 Dinomys branickii
TCTTTTAACCAATAACTTTTATTTGTATTAGTTAGTACAAAAGAGGCATGACAGACTGAAGTATTTTATTTCTGGGATGGTTTTCACCCCAGGTAGTTATAATATTACTGAGTTTTGCTGTGTAAGATAAATGTCAAAGTGCTAAAACACCTTCCTCTTTCATCCGCTCCTTCAAATTCCTTCTTTGCTTCTCCACGGCCCCTCAATTAGATGAAAAGAACACACTGAGCGCTCACTGGAGGGTTCTTTTAAAATACCAGCCCTTGTTTTGTAGGGAGCTTGAGAGAGAGGAGCCTGCTCTCCCCCTAGTTCTTTCTTCATTAATTCACAGGAAAGCTGGGTCTATGGAACCCAGTGAGCTTCAGAGGGGCGCCAGGGCCTGGGGAACAAGGCTCGCACAGCAAGGACATTTCTCCATGCAAACTAAAACTGAAAATCTTGTTTGCTTTGAAACTTGGATTTCAAACGCTTGTTGCACCATTGAGTGCATTGTTTTACAACTCCTTGGTCTTCTCTTAACGGATTAGAAGGGAACATCCTAACTAAGCAACTTTGTGCCCCTTTCCCAGGTGTTTGGAGGGCTGCCTGTGCCTGGGTGAGCGGTGCCGGTGAGTGCACTGGTCTCAGTGCATCTTCGTCATGGGTCACTGAGCGCCTCCTGTACTCTCAGGAAGGAAACCTCCTCATGGAGAATGCCCTCCTTGGCCTCCTGCGTTTATCCTCCTTATCATTTGGGACCAGAATCCAGAGAAGTACAGGTGGAAACACAACGGTTTAACTCATTTACCACCCACACTTTCTAGATACACAGTCTCCCTCAACTTCTTAGTCTGACTCAATCACCAATTTTCCTTTATGTTAAACTGCAGAAGGAAAAGCATCTCCCCTGAGAACCAATGTTTTTACCTGAGTGTGGTCACATTTCATGGAAACCGCTGAGCACTGGGTACGGCTGCATGCCAGCCTTTGAGTGGGGCCAGAAGTAGTAACGCTTCCTTTGCTTCCTTGTGGGTTTATAAGGACTTCTGTCCCCACAGGAACCCTGTGATTATACACTAACGTGTGAAGGCTCGTCTCTTCCTGGTTGGGATTTTTCTAAATAATGATATGAAAATCCTGTACATGTTTCCCAGAGGCCAGGTACATAAGATTTACTGGTATATCTAACTAGAAGCTATATTTTAGGTCCGTCTATTAATGTACTCATTTGACCACATGATTTCTGTTGTTTTCCAGAATAGTTTGTGCTGATTTATGCACATGCTACCAATTATGAGATGTTTTTGATTCTTAGAGAACTCATGATGTTAGACAGTGTTAATGAGGTTTTTTAGTTTGAGTTATTGTCTGTTTAAATTTCTAGTTCCCTCATTACTTCTGCTAATAACTTTCCATCTACTTACAGGATATTTTCCTTTTCTCTCTCAGGAATGTCTGTACCTGTGTCTAATCTTTATCCTTTGGGCTTCTTCTTTCACCCTACTGATTTGCCACAGTTACCTTATCTCAGGAGACCGGACCTTCAGGCTCCCTCCACCAAGGAGGCCCCATCTCTCACCACAGCTGTGTCCTGGCTTGTGTTTCCTTGCTCATTCTGAGACCGTCCGAACCAGGCAGGCAGGGAACTAGTCCCAGACTTTTGTGGCGGCCTTGCCCCTCTGGGGATGCCAGACTAAGAAGCTCTTTATGGGAAATGACCAGGAAGGATGGCCCTGAAGAGGGAAGACAGATGGTGTTGCCGATGTCTAAGGCAGGTGGGGAATCCAGCCTCATATTCGATGAGAGAAATAGTGGAAATATGGGAATTTGAATGTCAGCTCTGGCAAGTGTGAGTGTGTGCCCCTGCGTCACACCCACCCATAGCCTGCGTCCTCTCCTGAGGCTCCTTAATTCTATCTCACTGTGTTGTTGCAGCCAAGGCTGATGACAGAGAATATTGAACATCGACAGGCACAGTCATTTTCTTTGGGACCAGTAGTACCTCTCCCATAGGAATGTGCTAATAAGACGAAAATATTTTTACATTTCCCCTCTCCTGGATTAGACACTTCTACATATGTCCACTCTGGACTTCTCTGATTCCAATCTTATTATTTTTTTAATCTTCCAGCTGTTCAAATATTTTTGCCTCTACACAAGACACCCTGACATCTAACCTGGAGGCCCTGTCTTCCCGCACAGTGAAGGACCATGTGACCTGTTGAGAGGACTCCCTTCATGAAGGAAGAGGAGTTCCCTTGAGAAACTAGTGGATGTACCAAGGTGCTGGCCGGCTACATGAATCTTCTGGTCCTGCTCCTGGCCATCCTGCTCTATTATTTTTACTTACTAGGGTTTACTGCTGAGTCTGGCCTGAGGCCTTGGCAGGTATGAAAAATAAATCTCCTCATAAAAAGTAGCTATGGCAGAGGATACACTGAATCTCACATGTTCATGGTCCCTGTGTCTGCAGAAACCCATATCATGGTAAGGTTTATTTTATAAAAGGAGCAATGTTTTTCACTGTGGGCGATATATTTTTAGTCTGGGATTTTAGTCACCTGATTGCAGACATGCAATGAATGTCACATGACATCAATTCAATGATGGTAGTATCTCGTCATACCCAAGATTCTAGCAAAACTTGGGTCCATATTGCATGCTTTTTCTTTTTCTTCTTCTAGCTAGTGGTTAAGACCCAATAATCTATCCTTTATTTTGGCAATGCCATCTGCCCTTTAATAGAATAACCTATGACTTTAAACTTTTATTGTTGTGATAAAGCTGTGAATTTGATAAGGCTCATCCTCTCCCACTTGAAGGACTGTGTTTCACAAGAGACACAGTTCACGGGCCATGCAGCATATTTTCAATAATTTGGTGACTGATTTGTTTTTTCTGTCATGTCACAGAGTAGCTTAGATTTCTCTAAACTATATAATAATAGTTATAATGCAGTAATATAGGCAATTGAAAAATACTTCAGTCATTGCCATTTAAAAATAAAATGAAATGAAAAATTAATTATATACTATATAATACTATACTATTATATATGCTATGTGTACTATACATACTATATTATATAATTAATAATACATTTATTAAATCTAATATATTCAAAACATTATTGTTTCAATGGATAAACTATATCAAAATTAATGAAGGAATATGTTACATTATGAAGTCTTTACCAGAAAGCCATGTATTTTGCATTTCTAGTTTATATCAATTCAGACAGTACATTTTCACTGCTTAAATACTTAATCTTTACTCACATTTACTGAAGTTTTGTTGAAAAATGATGTATGTATTTCCACAATATTTGAAACATTCTCACAAGTCGTCTTTCATTGGATTGAGAAACCAAGGTCACTGTCAGTATTTACATCACACATGCACAAAAGTTATCCTTCTTTTCTAAAGCTGTGCTACTTCACTTTGAAGAAGCACATCCATTTCAAAATTTGACTTTTCTAAGTCATTAATGTTAAATTTTTTAAAATTAATAGATACAGTGTTAAGTAACTGAATTCATCAATATCAATAGTGTTTTTCAAATGTTTTATAGATTTTACATAGAATTTAGACAATTGACATCAAAATTAATATCCTCTTTCCAAAGGTGAAAATAATAATGTTGACTATCCTAAATATTTCAATTTCAACATAAATGCTTACACTTCTCTAGACCACAAATATCTTTTCATTGTTGTTGTTTTTTCTAGTGATTTCCGGTTTGAGTCACATATAATATGATGTAGCTGAGAACAGATAAAGCACATTGCCATGCGTCAAATTATTGCAGTGTTTGCTTTGTAGTTTAAGTTAAATTATAGTAAAAATACACAATCTTTGCAAAATTCTTCCTTGACTCAATCCCATACTAGGATGTATACAAAAAGAACTAAGTTCACCATGTTCTGCTATAAAATTTAATTAAGTTAGTTAATAAAATTGAATTGCTTGGTGCATTATTATAGCAATTAGAAGTTGGCAAGTTTAACAGCTGTCACAGGAAGGTTCTCCTTCTTGAAAATCAGCATGAGTATTTCCAGCGGGTAGCACATGTGGAATGGGGCACACAGGGAGTAATATTTGATACAATAAAAACTATTGTTATGTGCAGCAAAAAGACAGTTGAAACACAAAATAACCTTTTAAAATATTTGTTCACATATTTTAACTAGATTTGATTATGCTGCAGTTAAAAATAAGTACACAGGTTGGGGATATGCGTTCGATCCCCAATATGTACACAAAATTTTTTTCTTTTCTTTTGTACCAGAAATTGTACTCATGACCTCATACTTGCCAGGCAGGCGCTGTGCCACTGAGCTAAATCCCCAGTCCCTTAGTACACAAACTTAATTCAGAATTTTGATGAATATAAGCACCACAGCTTCTTGATGTGTTGTCTCCGAATCGTGCTGTACCAGGTCAGCTGGGGAATGCTCAGGGTGCCAGAGCGCTGTCTGGGGTCCAGTTCCTTTTCTCCTGTGTACACTTTCACTGTACACACTGGGTTGTGCTCTACCGTGAGGGGATTGACAGGCCCGATGTCCGGGGGTGTGACGGCATCTATCAGGAAGCACATGCTGGCCTGTGGGGTAGAAGCCCCTGCACAGTTCTGACTGAAAAGGGCTACTAGATTTCAGTAAGAAGAGCTGGGTCACTGCAGTCCACAGAAGAACACAGGAAATTCAGAGATAGAAATCCATATGCCCCACCCACAAATGACAGGCCACTTCCTTCTCAGCCAGGGCCTTGGTGCATCACCCCTCTTTTTACTGCTGCTTCAACTTGTGGGGGAGCGATGTGGTTTATTCCAGCTCCTGGGTTTTGGCTCAGCTCTCTCTGTCCTCCAGTGTCGGGGACTAGAGGTCCCCAAAGAGCCCCTCTGGCTGCCATGTTCAGCATTGGCGTGAAACCACTCCATATTTTGATTGTTTTCTCACAGCAGGAAAAGACTTCTTCCAGTCTCAGATGTCACCTCCCCGTTTCTGAAAGGCTCAACGTGTCACAGCAGATAATTAATTTGCTTTCCTATATCGTCTTGATTCTCTTTATATTTATTGATTTATTTATTGTTTAAATTATTGGTGGTGGCGATGGTGGTGGGTGCTGGAGTAGCTGTCTGCAGGTTCTTTGTGCGCAGAGACAGGAAAGGAGTTACACAAGTACCAGGTTACTTAAGGAAGGTCAAAAAGAGTAACAGAGAAGTGGGTGGTGAGTGGCATTCTGCTGTAACACCAGCACTCAGGAGGCTGAGCCAGGAGGTTCTCAGAGGGGCTACAAAAGCAAGGGGAAGAGCAGCTTGGGGTACACTTCTGAAATATGCAGCACTTAGCCTTACCATCATGAGGAAAGGGATCACTGGGAGAGCAAGGTGGGGTATACATTAAGAAAAAACTAACAGGAATGACCCTATCTGAGAAAATGCAAAAAGAAAGAAGGTGTAGCAGCTTATGCTTTGAACAAGTCATTTCTCTAAGCTTAGGCTCACTAGCAAGGTACCTGACACCAGCTAAATACAGCCAAACAGGCTGCACAAAGCTGCCTCGCTCATTACATGGCTAGTGTGGTAGTAGCGTGCTCTTAAAAGGCGAAGGGACATCTTGGAAAATGAAAGAAACACCCTTTTTTTGCAATGTCCACTAAACCAGACACCACTGAGCCTGAGTTCCTTCCCTACTGCTTCCTGCAAGGATGAGGCAAGCACGATGGTCAGTGGCAGGTGGCAGCTGCAGCAAAGCAACGCCCAGAGCCGGCTTCCCGCTTAGGAAGGACACTGCGCCTCCGCCTTTAGGTCCCTAGTACTCTACAGGATAAGAGAAACATCTCTAGTAGCGTACTACAGAAATGATCCCTGAAGGTGGAGCCTTCTGTTGGCTCTTTAAAAGCTGGAAGCAGGACATGCTGCCTCACACCTGTAATTCCAGCACTGTGGGAACGCTGAGGCAGGACGATCACAAGTTTCAGCCCAGCCTGGATATCTTAGCAACTTAGCAAAATCCTATCTCAAAGAAATAAGGAAAGGTCTAGGAGTATACTCAATGCCAAGGCCCTGGGCTCAGTTACCTGAGAAATAATAAATTAAAATAAAGTTATATGATAGCCCTCTGGTTTGTCCCAGGACTTTGTAAGGTTCATGGTGGCACAGCACGGGCTCCTCACTAGCATCTGGTGACCAGTGTTGAAGCCCTTAAACAGCTTTAGTCTTCATCAACAGAAGCCATGGAGTTGGGACAGTGCTCTCAAATTTTCATGAGCTGACTCACAATCCCACATTCGGCAGGCCTTCTTGGCTTCCTGTGCAAGGAAGCTCTGCAGCTGCAGCGGTCTCTGAGGTGGAAATTCACTCTTAGAAGCCAGAAAATAAACCCTATATGCACAGGGAATGCGACCGCACATAAGTGGTCAAAGATTCTGTTGTTTTATGTGTTTCACTGTGATCAGCCCTGCCCAGGCTGACAGCTCTGAACATGATGCCATGCCTCGGATTTCTTCACAAACCTTCTCTCCATATATGTTCTTACCTATGGAAAAGTGATGCAGAAGTGACAAGTCCTCAAGGAAGCGAGGATTCTGGGTTTAACGTGTGTAGCATAAGGTCTGGGATACAGAGAAGAGAAATCATGAGGAACTTTCAGAACACTGCTGCTGCCTGTTTCCCAAGGCCTTCATAAAGGGTACATGTCCTGGAACACCTCCCTGTGAAGCAGTAAGTTTACCTGCAAATCCACCCCAGCATTCCTACTCCTGAGCTTTTGAATAGCCTCACCAACAGTAAACTAAGGCGTATTAGGCATTCCGAGCCCATTCTCAATGGGACCTCTTACAATCATCACACAAAATAAACTATGAGTGCTCTTTCTAAACTCCATACTCTGTGATGTTAAACTGGAATCCTTGTGTAATGGGCCCATATCAAAATTTTCAACCTGTTCTATGTTTATGTTCCTTCCATCATTACCTATTCCATGCCTATCTCCTAGCCCTTTGCTTATGTGAATGGGAAAACTCAAATTCCTTGAGAACACAGCAAACCTCCTCAGATGTCAACTTGTGCACCTCATCTCTAGGGGCCTTCTGAAACTTGAGCGTGGTTAGAGTGTAGAGACAGGAGTGGTGAAGGTGGGTCCTGAGGAGAGGCAGTATGTTGTGCCTGGTAACTGCACCAGGGACAATCATTGCTGTTTTCATAGCAGCACAGCATTTGCTTGCTCATGCAGAGGCAGAGAGGTCAACACCATGGGAGGTGGGGATGGGATTGCCTCTGCCACTGAGAGTGGGAAATCTCTTCCTCTGGAAAAATAATCTCATCAGCATTTAGGAGGTCAGTGTCCCCAGCCTCCCCAGGTTCATCTGAGACATGCCTATTCCAGTTTATGGGATCCCGTTATTTTCGGATCAGTGCTCCCACCTTAATCACACACACTCTTTGAGGCTGAAGACTAAACTTGGGCTGAATTTCAGCCAGTCACCTTATGAGGGCCAGAAACCCCCTGCTGAGTCTGCCTTGGAAGACTGAAGAAAAGCAAACCTGGAGACTGGTGCCCACAGTGTCAGAAAGCTCGGAGCTCTTCCCAGCCTGTGCTCTCACTTGTTCCTCGTTTTTCTCCATCCTGACTACAGGGCTGCTGGTTGCTGCCCCATGTCCTGGGTGTGTTTTCCTCCTCAGTGTTCCGGGCTGCTTGTCAGTCACCCACAGTGCAGTCGGAGCCCTGCTTTACTAACCTGCAGGGCACGTCTCAGCCTGCTCAAGCTGGGCCCCTAAGAAAGCCTGTCCAGAAACTTAGAAGACACAAACAGAAAGATATAAGTTGGGAAGTAAACTACACCAAGTCAACAGTTGATTACTTAATCATGAATTTTCTCCATAAATAAAATCTCCATAAATACAGGCAGGGTGTAGAAAGAACAAGAAAGAATCAAACATAGGACAGAAATGTCAGCAGATGAAGCATTACCCACAAGTCAAAAAGATCATTCACCTCGCAAGAAACAATCAGAAAATAAAATCAAGACAACAAAATTATTTATAACAGAATCTCAAATAATACAACGTTAGCAAATGCTTAAATAAAATGTAGTGTGAGATTTGAGCACAGAAATCTGCAGCATGTTCAAAGAAATCTTAAAGATTACTGTATTTATGAACTAGAAAAACTATTGTTAAAACAAAACTTCTCTTAAAATTAAACTTTTGATGCAACAGACTTCTAAAATTTCTAAAATTTCTCAAAATTCTGGCTGTTGCTTTTACAAGAAGTTTACAAAATGATTCTCATGGTTAAGTGGAAATTCAAGAGATTTATACCAGCTGAGACAGATGCCAGAACTGACAAAGTTGGGAGACTCACAGCTTCCGACTTCAAGCTTTCTACCAGAATTCTCTCCTCAGGGCAGCTGCTAAATGAGACAGAGGTATAGACCCATGAAGTGGAAACAAGATTCAGAAATAAGTACATAAGTCTGCAGCCGCCATCTTTTGATGGCATACCGGCCTTAATAGATGATGCTGTTGCAACTGGAACCCACACGGAAAGAAGGCAACTGGATATGTGCTTTGCACTTTATAAAATAATTACTTAAAGATTCCCAGTGACATAAATAGAAGAATTAAAGCTTGAAATAAAAAAGGCCTAAATCTAAGATTAAACAATATTTTTTGTAGACATATCAAAACTGTAAGCGCTTAAAATGAATTTATCAGACTCAATTCAATTACACATTTTTATTATTCAAAGGACATTTTCAGCAAATGAAAATCCATCTCACAAGGTGGGGGATACTCACACTATAATGTGTATTCACATTAAACATCTGATCAGGATTAGTATCTAGAAGATATAAAAAAAATCTAAAAAATCAAAAACAAAAAGACAAATGACCCAGTTTAGTATCCTTAGTCACTGAGGAAATACACATTAAAATAACAGTGAGACACACCTTCACAACAAGGACAATGGTGTAATCTAAAAAGTGGAAAATATCAAGCTGGTGAGAACGTGAAAATGTTCAAAGCATGTTACATTTGCTTCTGGAAATGTAAAGTTTTGCAGCGTATGTGAAGAACAATTTGGCAGCATTTCTAAGAGCTAGAGATAGCTACAGTGTGGCTAAAGACTCCCATTTCAACACCCACAGCCAAGAGAATCAGAAACCTGTCCTCAAGAAAATGTGCACATGAATGTCTACAAAAACATGAATCATAATAGCCAAATCATAGGAACACACCAACTCTCCATCAATTATTGGGGGAAGAAATATAATGTAGCAAATCACATAAAGTGATATTAAT
This sequence comes from Dinomys branickii, assembly GCA_004027595.1. NCBI lineage: Eukaryota > Metazoa > Chordata > Mammalia > Rodentia > Dinomyidae > Dinomys > Dinomys branickii. The sequence continues at coordinate 9,287 of PVLD010033244.1, forward strand.
TTGTTATTCATACATGTTTCAACGTGATACTCTGCTGAAGGAAACAAGCCACCTACAAAAGACCACCTACTGTGTCAATGTCCAAACCAGGCACATGTGTAGAGACAAAATGTAGTGACTGCCCAGTGCTCAGGAGAGGAAGAGCACAGGCGCCTCTCAACAGCCGCACAGGAACTGGGACTGCTGCAGGGAAGTGAGACCGGCCCAACGGGGCTGCTCGTTGTGTGTCCTGTGGTCCTGTTTTGCATCCTCCTGCAGCAGACCTGTGAGCAGGATCACAGAAGGGGACTCAGAGTCAGGAAGGAGTGGCCTTTAGCATCCTCATTCACAGAGGCTCAGCAGAAACTGCTCCGGATGGGCTGTCTTCATAATCAAGGCACAGATGCACATGAGAGCTTCAAGCGACAGAGGCAGAACTGGGCCATCAGTCACAAAAACACACCCAGTGGCCAAGACAGTGAGTCCAGGGTTCTTTTTTTTTTTTTTTGCTTTCCCCGATTCTGGGATATGGTCAGTGGTGGTCACTAACTGGGCTCCCTTCCAGTCCATTGTAAACCTTTACTCTTGCTCTGAGAGGAGCACATTTGAACTTAAATGGCCACACAGTTAACCAGCACTGTGAGCAAAACCCATGGGAGGTGAGCAAAGCTGTGCAAACAATATAAATGAGACTTGACATGAACAGGATCACAGGGACTTAACTTAGGTTTTTTGTCTCAAAGTGGGACTGTGTGGATCAAAAGACATAAGACAGGTAAGAGGGGAGTTCGCAGGGAGGATGGATGTGCTCCTCCCAGGAAGCCAAGGAGCTTCGTCTCGGGGTCCTGTGGCTGCTTTCCCAGATCCAGCTCATTTCTAGCTACCTACTGTTTGAGATCTATATCATCGCAGGAAAATTGATGAGAACTGGAGATCGCCATGCTAAGTGACAGTGACATCTTTTCTTCTATGAGAAATCTGATACAGTGAGAGAGACAGAGACAGAGACAGACAGAGGGAGACAGAGACGGAGACAGAGACAGAGAGACCGAGACAGAGGGAACAGCAGGGACACAAGACAACAAAAGAGAAGCTAGACTCTGATATGAGGAGGGAATCAGAGGAAGGCAAAGGAAAGAGACAGGAGTACTGGGGAATACAGTAACAAAACTGTATCATGTGCGAGCACCAACACGCCAAAATGAAGTTCATTATCCTGTGCTACTAATAAGATGTAATAAGACAAACCTGGAAACTAGAAGAAAAGACAGTGATTGCCAAGTCAAGGGCAGGAGGGAATGGATAATAAATGCTCATGACTGAGTTTTCTTCTCAGAGTAATAAAACGGTTTGTAAATGGATTCACGTTAATGATCACACAAATTTCTGAATATGTTAAAAACTACTGAATTATGCACTAAAAATATTGCATTTCAGATACATGAATTTTACTAAAACTAAAACTAAACATAGAAAAATAAAAAAACTAAAAACTAAAAATATTCAGAATAGTCTTCTAGGCACAAACTATTTTGTAGTTGCCTAAGAATGCAATCAGTTATAACCCATGATCATATCATTAAATCATAAAATGTACATTTAGTTAGAATGTGAATTTAAAATGATAAAATATCGTCAAATAAAGGTTGGATTATAAACAAGGAAAATCACTTTCCTATGAAAGTGGCAATGACTATTCAATTCAAAAGGAGCTGGAGGTTTAGATATTCAGATTACAATCACGTGTTAACAGATTAGAAAAATAAAGTTTTATCAAAGCATATCCCCTTTATAGAACATGAAGAGAGTTGAGTTGGACAGACTTACAAGCCAGAAATATGGAAGAAAACATTGTAACCAGCTGGGGTCCCACATTCCTGTAATTCCAGCTGCTCAGCAGACTGAGGCAGGAGGAACTGAAGTTCAAGGACCGCTGGAACCTGTCTCAGGATAGTCAAAGATCTGAGAGTGCGGCTCCATGGTACAGCCGTGCGTGAGACCCTGGCTCTCCTCTCCAGCACCAAGAAGAGAGGGAGGGGAGGGAGAGGGACAGGGAGAGGGAAGATTTTTAAAGTGAATTTTAACAAATCATCTTATTTAAAATTTTGTTTAAATAAAGCACGTTTTCAGTTGCAGACACTGACAGCTCTCTAATTTCCCAGCAGATTCTGCGCTGTGCGAATGACCGAGAAATCAAAACCAGCACGATAACAAGGATGGCTGTGCAGCCAAATGAAGTAGATGTTCTACCAGATTTCGCTAAAAATCTGCAGTGGCCATGAAGGTTAAAAGGGTGATTTGTAAGCGCTCTTATGTGTAGAACCTCATTAAAAGTTAGTGCCCACACTAACCCCGCACTTCTAACTGTTTGGGAATTAAGCAGAGAAGAATCAAGGTACAAATATTCCATAGAGGTTTTGAGCACCACGAAAACTGAAGACGCAGACAGCAGGTGATTAATCCACGGACACGGAGGCCTGTGTTCAAAGACTGGATCAGCGGCAACGCTCTTCTTACATAAGACAAAGAGCCTTCAGAAGTATTCCCAGCAGGGAATGCGAGCATCCTGGAATCAACCCCCACCCACGGCTAAGGACCAAGGACACGATGATGTTTGCGGAGGTGTACGAACTCCGCCAACTGCCTCAGCCTGACCCAGCTAAAGGGCAATGTGCTGTATATATACTACATTAACCCTCACATCTGAAAGCAGAGCAGAGATGAAGAAAAGCAAGCTTGGGTAGGATAGTGCAAGTGATCCAGTCTCCTTGTTGCCCAGAATGGACTTTCTCTGGATTTCTATAAAGTCACGAAATCTTTCCTTTACCCAGCAGTTTCTTGAGGCCCCTGGAGATGTCCCTGTTCCTCAGGCTATAGATGAGCGGAACTGCAACAGGGAAGATTAGCATCACCACGCAGCAGACAAACAGCAGCCTTTCGAATGTAGACGTGTCTGTGCAGGAGAGAGGCAGGAGGGCTGCCACATCACAGAAAAAGTGCTGAATTTCCAGAGAGTTGCAGTAGGATAATGACAGGGCAGCTATGAGCACAATAATGCCATTCAGAGAGCCTAAGATCCAGGAGAAGCCTATCACGAGGGCGCAGATTTTCTGGCTCATGAGGACTGAGTACCTTAAAGGCTGGCAAATGGCAGCATAACAGTCATAGGACGTTACAGCCAGCAGGAAACACTCAGCTCCAAGCAGGGACATATAGAAGAAAATCTGGGTGGCACAGGCTGCCAGAGAGATGGACTTCCTGTCAGACAGGAAGTTCACGGCCGTCTTGGGGACAGTGGTGCAGATGAGCATGAGGTCCATGAGGGAGAGCTGGCTGAGGAGGGAGTACATGGGCGTGTGCAGCTGGGTGTCCAGGTAGATGAGCAGAACCATGGCTGTGTTCCCCACACAGGCCACTGTGAAGATGATCAGGACCAGTGTGAAGAGGAAGGTGTGCATGGAACTGTGACTGAAGATTCCCAGCAGGATGAAGTCAGAGTTGAAATTCTGATTTCCCCAGGCCACCCTAGGTAAACTGCCTTATCTGAAAGTTACAGGGAAGGTAGCAGCGTATTTATCAATTCAATTTTCAAAGGCAGACTACCGCAAGCCCTCCATGGGGCAGTGTACACAACACACACTGATACTTAGTGACCTTCTTTAGATGCACATGTTGGGAGACATCGCAGTGCTTTTTTTTTTTTAAGTACTGAGAATCGAACTCAGGATATTTCACTTGCTAGGCAAGCGCCCTGCCACCCTGATACATCCCTGGCTCGGTCCAAACCTTCGCACGATTTTTATTCATCCTTCACGAAGGAAAACTTCTGCAGCACCTTCTTAGTGCTTACATGCAAGACTCCTGGAGCACATAAGAGCACGCTCATCTACTCACAGGGAGGGTACATAGAAAGGTAAAGAGAAGCTACTACATCTGTCCATACTAGATCATCCCTACAACTGGGAACTCCTCAAGGCAGTCCCTCTCTGTGTTGGTCATCTCCTCAACAACATAATCCTTGTCCTCAAATTTTCTTCCTACCATCTAACCCCAGCCAAATGACACTATAACGGAGTCTTACTACATGGAAACATACATCCACTTTAATTCGGAAAACAGATTAATATCCTATATATGTTTTGAGACAAGGTCTTACTGTGTAGTTCGGATTGGCCTTGAGTTTACTATGCAGCCCAGGCTGGCCTCGAACTCCCAGCACTTCTCCTGCGTCTGCCCCCTGGGTGGTAGATTGACAGGAGTGTGCCACCACCCCAGTCCAATAGCCTATATTATAACTTTTCAATGTGTCTAAGTTATCTAAGTTTTCTCGTCTAATTTTAGGGAAATATCTATTAAAATATTCATGAAAGGAAAAAGAGGGAAATAATTTTTAGGGAATATTTTCATATCTCCTAGTTAGTTTTTGATAAGTTTATTGGTACAACTTAGAAATACATAATGATCACATTCAGTATACGGAATTTGTACCTGTACTTGATCCTGATTCTTCCTTTTGCCATTCTCCTCCCGCCCCTCAACCCCTCTCCCCATCTCTATTTACAGGGAA
>PVLD010033245.1:0-13844 GCA_004027595.1 Dinomys branickii
CTATTCTGGGTCTCTTCTGGTTCCAGATGAATTTGAGGCATATTTTCTCTAGATCTGTGAGGTATGTTAACGGTAGTTTGATGGGAATTGCATTGAATCTGTACAGCAGTTTTGGTAGTATGACCATTTTTACAATGTTAGTTCTTCCTAACCATGAGCATGGTATGTTTTTCCATTTATTGAAATCCTCTTCAATCTCCTTTTTCAGAGTCTTGTAGCTTTCACTGAATAAATCTTTCACATTCTTTGTTAGATTGATTTCTAAGCATTCAGAAGGGAATATTCAATGGGACTTTGAATAGCATATTGATTTTCTGATTGAAATCTTACGGATCTTCTAAGTGAGGTGTCTTTACTGCTTGAAGCACTCATTACAGCCATTTTTCTTACTGGTTATTTGAATGCACATAGGGAGCAGTTAGAGACTGGTAAGTAGTCTCAGACTTCCAGTCTCTGTCCACAGCTCAACCTGAATGTCAGGAATCATCTTTCCTCCCTATGTATCTCTCTCACCCCAGATGAACTGCTTTTTCAGACACTGTGACTCACCCAAACACACACTCTGAATGAGCTCATTCTCTCACAGCCTCAAATGCACAGACTGGCGCAGAAAATATAGAAAATACTCACACAAAAGCTTTTTGCTTTTCAGCGAGCAGGCTGAGGTGATAGCCATGAAACCTCTTGCTTGTGTGAGAGGGAGGTGGCCAGGCCCCAAGATATGGGTTGTGGTTGTGTGATCTCAACTCCCCCTGAAACGCAATTACCACTTCACCTGTAATTTTCATGAGAGTGCGTGTTCAGGCAGTTGAGATGACTGTAAGAAACAACTAAAGAAGCAAATAAGTTCTTTCCAAATCCCAATTTGCAGAAACAATTAGCAGTTTCTGTGGGCATCTGAACGCAGAGAGAGTTTGAGTGCTTTGGAGAATTCTTCCCCAGCAGCCACAGGAGCAGGTTCCCATAGGGTGCAAGGAGAAAACTTTGGTGTCTGAAAGATGAAGAAAGCTCAGTGAAGCCTATGTATTTTCCCAATTGTAATTGATGCATAAATATACACGTGATGTGTGTACTTTCATAAACATATTGGTATAAAATATGTATTTATAGGTATTATTTATAATGAAATGTGTACAATTGTACACACAGAAATACACATAGGCTACCTAAAATTTTTGTGAGAATAGTTAAATATGATAATATTCATTTTTTAAGAATGTGACATTGTTAGTGACTGTAATTACTGTACTTTAAAGTATATCCCTCGAATTTATTACTACTAGTGGATATCTACCCAGATCAACTTATGCCCTGGTCACCAATGACCAACATTCTGCATTCAGAGTGCAACTGATTTATATCTCACATACACATGGTATCTTCTGTGCCTAGATTATTGCTTTTAATGTAAAATCTCTCCTGTTCACCTACCTTATTCACAGTGACATGTTTTCACCTTTTTATAATTATATTTATTGGTGTATTTTAAATAAACATAAATATCACATTCATCATAGGAAATTTGTACTTGTGCATGATATACCTTAAATCCACTGTTTTTCAATTCCCATAAACTCTCCTTAACTCCTGTTCACCTCTTTAGGTAGAAAAGGCTTGTTTTCATTTTAGCCTTCTTTTTCTTTTGCCTTCTTTACATTCCCTTTCCTCTCCTCATTTCCCCTCCTAATTGACCACTTTCTTCCCATTTCATAATACGTAGTGTATATTCTAGTTCTTATTTACTCCTTTCTAAAACTAGAGAAATGTTGTGATATTTATCTATATATATTTTATATATTTCACTTAAGAGTATGATCTCGAGGTGATTCTGCTTACCTAAAATGTTTCAAGTGTATAGTTTTTATGGCTGAGTAGTACTCCATTGTATATAAAAACCACATCATCTTTATCCATGTCTCAGTCAATCAACATTTGAATTGTTTGTAAGATTTAGCTATTAGAAACTGTGTTGGTTTGAGTCTTATTTTTGCAAGGAGAACAATATAATACAGGAAACATGTTTTATAAAGTTATTTGTAATAGTCACCCAAAGAATGATATACAGAAGAGTGCAAGGAATCTGTCCACACAACATAGACCAAGAATCCAACTAAGGGCCTGGATCCCACAATAATGTCCTATGTGAGTCCAAATTAAGACCTAGAGCTCATGACAGTGCTTCCCATGAAACCATCTGGAAGCCCAGAGCCCATAACAATATCTCATGCAGGCCTGTTTCATGGATCTGCACTGGAAAGACCCATGGGTCAGTGGCGGAATCTAGGAAGTCTGTGCCAGCAAGATGAATGATCTGTGCTGGCAGGCTGAGGAATCTGCACTGGAGCTAGGAAGCAACACTCAGAAGAACCAGAGCTCCCCTGCAAGGTACCACAGCTATCATCAGCAACACTGAGGTCCTGAGCTCCTTTGATGATCAAGATGGCTGAGTTACCACCAGGGACGCCAATGCAGCAAGCTTTTCCGGGAAACTGGCAGTGCACAATCTTTCCCTCTAGAATCAAGAAATGATGCTCAGAGCGAGGACCAGAGCTCCCCCCAAGTGAACAAAAGCCATTCTCAGTGCCATCAAGGTCTTGAGCTCCTCTCAGGATGAAAACAGCCAAGTTCACCAAGAAAGCCAGCATGACCAGCTCCTCCAAAACAACCAACATCCTTACAACTTCTACCAGCTCCTGAAACTTTTTAGCTTTTTGTTCCAAAAGGCCTTTTTTCTTCTTCACCAAGTCTGCCTCTTATGTTGCTGGCACAAGCCTCAGGTGGGCCGCTCATACTCAGCACCATATTTAGTAAGTTCAGCTGGGGATTATAAATTGAACACCAGTTATCAATCCATTGCAGAAACCATGCTTCTACAAACATGAATGCATATATATCCTTTGGTATAATGTTTTTCATTCTTTTAATCTTTCAGGGAGATACTGAAAAGGAGAATGTTATAGTCTGTGTCTGGATGTTCCCCTAAAGCTTCATGCAATCATGGCATGGGCTTCTAGAATTTTTGACTGATCCAAGGTTCAATGCTGGGACCATGGGTGTGAGTGCTACACCTACCCTGGGGTGAGTAGTTTTCATACAGTGTAATGGAGAAAAAGAGGCTGCTTGCTGCTCCTCTCCATGTTTTGCTCTTGTTGCTTTTGCTGTATTCCACTTTCATGAACTGTTGCCCTCTGGCTTGTGCCAATCTGCCTTGGAGCCAACCAAGTATGGGCTGAAACCTACATGAACTGTGAGCTAAATAAACTTTTCTTCTTTAATTTTGGGTGTCAGGTACATTGTTTCAGCAGTGAGAGAAAAGTAACCAAGAGAGAATTTGGTACCAGAGAAGTGGGGTTATTGCTGTGACTATACCTGACCATTTAGCTCAAGAGCCTTTGGATATTCAAGAGCCAATGTCATATTCCTACAAAATGAATGTGACCATATTTAACTGTTCTCATATTTAAGTGTTCTCTGGAGAGCAAAGGAGGTGAATCAGCACAGATTATATCCATCCTGAAAGGTGAATGGAAATACCTACCACAGTGGACAAAACACATAAGCCAAAGCTATAGAACATGAACCAACACAGCATTACTGTGCACATAAATCTCCAAACATTTTCAGTTTGCAGTGGAAGGGAAGTTGTGACTAAAAGGTTATGAGATATATTTTGAAATAAATATGGAAAAGTAGGAAATATGTTTATACTACAAAACTAAGTAGTATATAAGCAAATAACAGGTTTGATGAAAATAGAAATTGACTGTATACAAAGGTGATCTTTTGTTCTTGAATATATTTTTAACAAATTATTCATATAAATTTTCGAACATGCTCTTACATATATAGATAATTAATTAATCAATTTCATTATTTAATCAATTTATTATTTAAACATTATTATTTAAATAAACTCACATACATATGACCTCACATAGATATTATTGAGAGGCTGAAAGCACCTGATCTAGTTAGTTACCAAATTTTTGTGCAAAGTATAATATTATCATGCTGTATTTTATTAGTTCTTTACAACTATTCATGTTTCACAATGGTATGCGAACATATAAATCTTAACACATAAATTCAAGTGGAAATACTCTAATACTCAATGGTATACTCTAATACTCAGTGTAGTCTTCAGCAACAATAAGCTCAACAGTATCACACTACCTGAGTTAAAAATATATTATCAAGGTATAATAGCTGGAAGAGCATGGTACCGAATCAAAAGCGGACATAGACCAATGGAACAGAACAAAGTATCAAGAAATCAATCCCGGCCTTCAGAACCTGCTGAGTTTCTACAAAGGCAAGAAGTTTGTAATGTTTGGCTCAGGGGCAGTGACTTAGTCTGAGTTAGAAGAATGAGTCTAGGCACTTACATCTCACTAGAAAAAAATCAATGTACACTGGAGTAAAAACGAGAAGTGGACTTCGACGTTGGGAAGGAGGCCGTCAGACTGGTTCTCACTGCTCATCCTTGTTGTACCACCATTGACATTACTGAAGAAATGGAAGCTGAACTCTCGCGTGCTATATGGGCAGAAAAAATATGGCACATACACTTTATGTACTACAGAGTACCATCTCATCATAGAAAGTAAAAATCTGTCATTCACAATCATATGGATGAACTGGATATCATTCTGCTAAGGGACATAAGTGAGACAGAGAAAGACAAGCACCAGTTGACTTCCTCCATGAAATGTGGAATATGAAAAAGTTAATGTCATAGGAGAGGAGAGCAGAGTGCCATCCCCGGAGAATCAGAAGTGTGGAGGAGAGGAGGGCAGGGGAGCCTCTCACTGGAGATGATTTCTGCTCAGTTCTGGAAATTGGCAGCTGGGATGAAACTTTCCAAAATCCTGGGGGTCCTCAGGCTTGCATTGCTGTTTTTTGTGAAGGTGAACTGATAACTGCAGTCTATGGGGAGTGAGGTCCCTGAATCATATAGCTTGATCTGAGAGTCTGGCTGCCTCCTTCCCATACCCACAGAGGCTGCCCGGGTCTGCACATGGAATACTCCATCTCAGCACCAGGAATGAGTGAGATGAGTGCTATCACCTTCTTTGGAGAGGCAGGGTGTGTGAGGGAAGGGGATCGATTGCAGCTGCAGAGAGTGTTCATGTCAAAAGAATTCTTTGAGGTGGAAACAAGCCCAGGAAGGAAATGCTGCTGGAGGGAGGAACAGGTCCTGAGCCATGAGTCAGCTGAGCTTGTGAAGAGTGAAGCTTGTTAGGTCTTACATCAGTCTAATGGCATAAATGCATTTTGCTCTAATGGCATGAATGCATCACTGGTGTCTCCTGAATTTAGTGTCTATTTCAAGAGATGAACAAATTCTATTTTAAAGTGCTTTAGGCTGGCAAAATCAATCTAACACCATTCTGCTCTGCATTTTTCTAAGAGAAATCACAGATAAAATATTCCTGGTGTTAAGATTTGTGTCTTCCTGTTCCCCCAAAGCCTCATGCAGTCATGGGGCAGCTACTAGAGTTAATGATCCACCCATGGTCCCGTGCTGACATTATGGGTGTGAGTGCTACACTTACCCTGGGGCTGGCAGTTTTGAATATGTAAGGGAGAGAAAGAGGCTACTTACTGTCACTCCTCTCTTTTGCTCTTGTTGCTTTTGCTGTTTTTCTGCGTCCATGAACTGTTGCCTTCTGCCATGTGCCACTTTGTCTTAGAGCTAGCCGAGTATGGACTGAAATGTCTATGTACTCTAAGCTCAATAAACCTGTCCTTCCTTAATTCTGGGCATCAGGTGTTTTGTCCCAACAACGAGAGAAATGTAACCAGGACACATGGTTATCAGAAAATGTGTCAGAAAAACTGCCCCATTCATTGTAAAGAGAACAGATGTGTAGAACCACCTGACCCTATGTTCAAACCATATCTGACTAGCACAGCAGTGGCTGGGATGGAGGAGCTGCTCGGACTCTGGGCCTAGGAGCCCCTCGATATGGATGTCAGTGTGTCTCCACAGAAGCACTGGAGCCCTCAGGACCACTAGCAGACTCCTCTGTCCCTGGAAGCCAGGGCAGCTGCAATTCAGGAAAGGGAACCAAGGTGAGAGATCACAGTGTATCTTGTGATACTTTCTGCTTTGAAAATGTTCAAGTTTCAACACCAGTCGTAGTAAATCTTTTAAAATTTTAATTGTATATGCAATGCCTTCCACATTAAATATTACATAGCATATACTTTGATATCTATAACCAATTAAAATTCATTTATAGATTCTCACATAGAATTAAAAATAGATAGGTATCTGATTCAGATTAGACATTAAGTACATAAGTATATGATTCCAAAATTTAAAAATTTAGTTTTACATTCTACTATCATGTCACATATTAGGTTTTCATATCTTAGTTTTGTGGTGTAGCAATATTATTTGAAAATTTCTGTGATAAATATATTTGTTTTTTCTCTGACAGACTTGGAAATAATTTTACCTCAAGGAATTCTAATGTTAAGCCACTTTTTATTTGATTAAATCCACCCAAAAGAGATCTAATCTTTATGGTACTACAGTGCATTCAGTCCATACTCATTATTTGGGTCTCCAAACTCTATTAATATTTGATATTTTTCTGTAGAATAAATGTCTACTCCAGATGATAAAATTGTGAAATAGATTTCCCTGAGAGCAAAACCAAATGAGCAGACACAGAAAGTACTTTAAACACAGGTCTGCATCAGGAGAAGCACAGCTGACCTGGCTCCTCAGTTTAGCACAGCGTCAGGACATCATCTCTGGGACCAGCTGGGAGCAGTTCCATCCCCACTCTGTCCCTATCACAGCAGTTAATTGAATCAAATCCCTTAGCTTTTCTATACTAAAGTTGCCTCATCTTTCAAATGAAAAGAACATTAGCTCCTGCCCCCGAGATTTGTGAAGTAACACTAAAGCTCAGCTTTCACAGTACATTGCACCTTTGATTTAAGAGTTAACCATTAAGCTCTTTGAAGAATACTAGAGCAGGGCAGCCTTCAGTCACTGTCACCTATGAGCAGCCGCAGAGAAGTGGAGTGAGTGGGCCTCAGCCCAGACTCATGTCTTCACACAGAAACCTCTGGCCCTGAAGACCCTACCCTCAGTGGGAACTGAGATCGCTCTGCAGAGACGTGGGTTGGCCGTGGCCTGGTGACCACATGCTCTGTTTGCAGTCCAGGAGCTGTGGCTGACACATGGCTGTTGTCCAGCAAGAGTCCACTGTGGCTGAAGACCAGCTCCTGGTGTGGTGGGGCGGGAGGATGGGTACACACATGAAGGAATTGGTCATTGTTGGGTAGTTGGGGGGGGTCCCCTGCAAGCCTCCATGTCTCTGTTATGTCCTTTGCAGTACAGTCTTTGTTCCTGCACCCCAGGCATGATAAGCTTTCTCCTGTTTCAAATACCAGATGCCAAAATAGTGGCTCCCCAGATCTTGTACCCTGAGCCTGTGAAGCTGTAAACCAGGTGAGCCTCTCCTTCACACAGAAAGCCTGAATTGCACTCTATGACAGTGGGTCAGACCTGATGTCCACACTGATTATCCTGGACATAGTGGTGTGTGCCTCTAATCCCACTTACTCCGAAGGCTGAGGCAGGAATCGTGACTTCTAGGCCAGCCTGGGCAACTTAGACTATAAAAAATAGTTAAAATGATATGGACTGTAGCTGAGTGATAAGACCATCCCAGTGTTTTTTCCTCAGAGCAACCAAAAAACAAGCCAAAGCAAACTACTGTTCACGTTTGTTACCACTGAAGCAATAATACTGAAAATGTGCACAATTAAAAAATTTAAAAATAATGAGAAAAAGTACTGACAAACTCCTTTTTCGTTAATGTCATTTTATGTTTATTTTCAATCTATCCACTTGATTATAATGCATGATTAGTATTTTTTCTTTTTTAATCTTGACATTTAAGTTGCTTCTCAAAAAAGTTTTCAATTAGATGTATTTATTTTCTTTTAAAGAAACATTTGACATTTTTGCAGGTAAAGATTATTTTATAATAAAAATACTATATTGGAGTTTAAATTCCCTGATTTATTTTGTTTTCACCACACCCTATTTTTATCCATTCTATTTTAAATTTTTCAGTGGTACTATTTGTATTCACAATTGTACTTTGTACAGGGTATATTCAGGATCTTATTTTGTCTAAACTAGAAATTACACCACACAATGGAAACAAAACATAATCTGATGTTAGTAATTTAAACTCCTCCTGGGAAATATAGGTTCAACGTTTTTGTCATTCTCTTCTTGCAATAGTTTCTCATGATACATTTCTTTCCATTTTAAAGGTTCATGCACAGGTGACAAGCACAAGGCTCCATGCGGTTTCCTAATCTGAACACTGCTTTGCTTTGCAGCTTCAAGTTCCAGGGACAGATTCTTGTTCATGCTCCATCAGGTCCCCTGTGCCCATTCCTGGCCCCTGCTTCCCCAGCTCAACACAGCACCATCCCTACATCAAGGGCCACATACCACGTCCATCTTTTCATGCTTTATATAGATGCAGTTATGCAACATCCACTCTACAATATTTAGGTTGTTCATCCCGTAGGCTATTAAAGAATTGATCTATTTTGCCACATGTTTCTATGCATCATTGACTAGAAGATCTCTGTGTCACTGCTTTGTGTCAATTGCCGACAAATGGTTTTGAATTTGAATCTGTCCCTGTGTTGTCATTTTAGAGTAGGGTTATTACAAATAGCCCTGTTATGTAAAATCTAGAACTTGTGTCTTTTAAACTCATGTACAGTTTCTGTTGCTCATGTATGTAGGAGTAGAACGGTTGGCAGATGTGTTAAGCTCTCTCCAGCATTAGCAGACTCTGTTTCCTAGAATATTTGTACTAATGTACTAGTCTTTGTACTAATACCAACAGGGTATGAGACTCCTGGTATATCAACATCATTTTGTAAAGGGGATATTTTCTACTACATTCATTTTATCTTTCCAGTTATTACACAATGCTAAAAGCAGTATTTTTTTTCTGGTTCCCATTATTTACTCTTACACTGTAATCAAGTGTAAACTATGGGGCAGCCTCTTTCTTAAGAACCTGTTTTGTTCAGTTTGCACATATTTTCCTATTGTGTTGTCTGTGTATTTGTGAATCATTTGAAGTCTTTTGTGGATACTGGAAATTGTTTCTCTTTATCTCATCAGGTGAATCTCTTATCTTAAAAGTAAGAATTTTGTCATGTCACACCTAGTGGTTAATTAATTTTTGTAGTGTTTAAATAATCTTTCCATACACTAAGAAAACAAACTTCATTGTTTTGTTAAGCAATATATTTATAATTCCCTTGCAGTGTGCTGTGAACTGTGATTGGCAATATTTTTTTCCTGTTGACAAATTCAAATTTATGCAGAAAGTGCTTGTGCTCTGCTTTCCATACTCATGTGTTTCTCATGTGTGGATCTAGCAAAAACATGGCCCCATAATATTTTTTAAAATGTATAGCAACTGACTACATGCACGTTTTTCTTTTCAAATTTTCAAAAAAAACACACACTATGACTTCTATTTACAAAGCATTTACCTTGCCATAGGCATCATACATAATCTTTTTTTTTGTTTGGGTCTCAGGAATTGAACTCAGGACCTTGCATTTGCCAGGCAGGGGCTTGTGCTGCTGAGCTATATCCCTGGCAGCATTATGCATAATCTTGAGTCAATTTCAATTGTAGGATAGGATTCCACACTTTATATGGAAGTATTGTGCCATTTGGGTATGAAAAGAGCTGATCCACTGCGGCCTCCTTCTACTATGAAGCAGATGGTCTGTCACGCTTTCATTCTCTTTCTTGTCACTGCTACACCCAGGCTAACCCCAGCTCAACCTTTGTGTGGAGCCCTCTCCTTCTCTCCCCCTGTTCCAGACTCGGTTGTCTCCAGCAAACCCAAAGCACCACCCAACCAAATGGGAATGTCACTATCCCAAATCACCAACAGGATGATGATTCTACATCCTTGTGGCAGAATGGCATCTAGGGACTTGGCAATAGCAACGACTTTTCTGACTCAGACAGTCACTGGGACCCCGGCTAATGTTGTTCTTCTTTTCTATTATCTCTCTCTCTGCTTCACTGGATACAGGCTCAGGTCCACAGACCTAATAGCTGAGCATTTCACGATAGCAAACACAGTGATCATGCTGTCTAAGGGAGTCTCACAGACACTGCAAGCTTTTGGGATAAAGTATCTCTCTCAGTGCATTAGATGCACCATTCTTTTACATGTCTACAGAGTGGCCAGAGGTGTGTCAGTCAGTACAACCTGCCTCCTGAATGTCTTCCAGGCCGTGAGGATCAGCCCCATGACCTCCAGTTGGAAGCAGTTTAAAGCTAAACTTTACAAGCACATTGGATCCTTTATTTTCCTCAGTTGGAGCCTCAATATATTGGTAAATTTTATTTTTGCATTTTATAGCATCGGTAAATATATCTGCAAAAATATCACAAAGATAAAAGATTTTGGAATCTTCTCTGAAGGTTATCCAGACAAAATCACAGAAGCATTGTATGCAGCATTCATATTATTCCCTGAAGTTTCAAGTTCTCGGATCATGATTTGGTCCAGTGGCTCCATGATTTTCATTTTGCACAGGCACAAGCAGCAGGTCCAACACGTCCATAGGACAAATGTTTCCCACTGATCATCCCCTGAGTCCAGGGCCACCCAAAGCATCCTTGTCCTCGTGTGCACCTTTGTGTCTTTTTACACCCTCTCCTCCTTCTTTTATGTTTGTGTTGTGAATTTTAATATTTCTACTTGTTGGCTCATGAACACCTCTGCCCTGATTTCCGCCTGCTTCCCTGCCGTCAGCCCTTTTGTTCTAATGAGCTGCAACTGCACTGCATCCAGACTCTGGTTCATGTTCCTAAGTTTTCAAATAAGAATGTAAAGTGCAGTGTTTTGCACAAGTTCAGTGGTTGACACACAGAAAGGCCCTCAGGGTGAGAGATAGAGAAACCGAGGAGGCTTGGGGTGCAGCCAGCGGTAGAGCTCTTGTCTAGGGTGGTGAGGCACTGAGTTTGATTCACAGGACAGAAACAAAATGGATACAATAAATACCAGTTAAAAAATTTAAGAGTAGGAAATTAAGGAGATAGACATCAACCCCTAATGTAGACTCTCATGATTTGGGGGATTTCTCAAACTGTGTCAATGTGGAGCTCTCAGGTCAATGTGGCAGACTCAGCTGATTGTTCTGCACAGCATCCTCCTCAAAACCACCCTATAATGTTTTGGAAAGGAAATAAAACAGGCTTGGTAACAAACACCGGATCATACTGTTGAGTGACTGATGGGAGAGACGCCTCTTTAGAGACACTTATGGAAGACAAAAAGTGCACAAATGAGTGGTAAATACTCCTGGGAGGCCCCTTCTTTAGGTTGTCAGCTATCTGCATGCTTTTTGGGGAGTGGTCCCAAGATTTAACACACTAGAGCAGCTTCTTTTCATAGTTGTTTGTGTAGAATGATTCTTCGAAGATAGAGACAAGTCTACTTACCGGCCCAGAGGGCAGATTGGTTTATTGTATAGGAAAGCGAAGATGTCTCCTCTGTAGCATTGTGGGACAAATTTAGCAGAAACTTCCTTAAAAGACTAGAGGTCCTTGTGTTTGGGTTCCTTACAGATGATATCGATTGGTTGAATGAGCAACATCCAGATAGACATTGAAATACAGAGAGAGAAATTTAAGTGCACCTCTTGTCTTAATCAGATGCTAAAGGAAGGCAAGCCTGCACTCCAAGGAAGACAGACAGGGGTGCTTAGGTGAACATGTACATCAATGAAGCAAGTTTACCTGTAACTTAATGGAGTGACTTGTAAATTGGAGACTAGAGACAAGTAGGTGAAGACCAGTACAGAGGAAGGAAGCAACGCCAAGGACCTGCACCAGTCCAGTGCCCAAAGGAGTCTCTATGTCTTACACTTAAACTGTTTTGTGGAAAGTTCATATGTCCCACTGAAGCTTTTTTGCAAAAGTGAGTTCCCTTTTACATGTAACGTACTATGGCTATCTTTTATGTCTGTGCTTGTACAACACAAGGTTTGATTTCATGCAGAAGGCTGTGGCATGGGCCGAATCTTATGGCTGGGCAAGTGAACAGGACTTGTGTAAGGTCATGGCTCTGTGTATTTCCAAGATAAACTGCCCATCTTCCGGGAAGATGGCGACCAGGTGAGCAGCAAAGGAGCGATCCTCCTTGATAAACACCACCAGCTCGGGACAGACTTGGCGAGCGTGAATGCCGGGACCTCGGCTGGGAAGATCAAACTGAACGTGTTTCTCTGAGCTGCCAGGGGAGATGTGGTAGGGCGGCCCAAACTGCCGTGGCGAGACGCGGGTAAGCCCCAGACGCTGGGAGCCGAAGACGCTCCGCGCGGAGAGGGGGCTTGGCTGGGTCTGAGCGCTCTGGGGGCACAGCTAGCACGGTCCCCCCACCTCCCGAGCTGGCGCAGCTTTCCAGCAACTCCCGACAGAGATCGGCTTTTTAGCAGCGGCAACGTGCGGCAGTCTCACATTTTGTGCGCATCAGGCAGGCTGTGCAGCCTAGACCCTCGGCCTGGGTGGCGCGAGCAGCATAGGAGCAGAGCATCCCGCTCCCTCCCCCAGACCCGGAGAGCGCGAGGAAACAAGTGGCTGCGAGCGGCGGATCGCGAGCATAGCACAGAAAACTGGCACCTTGGAACCTTCCTGCCTGCAGGGACTCCAAAAACTGGTGAGCTATCTGCGCTCGTGACCAGATCACTGAGTGGGGGAGGAGATCCATCCCTATACCTGCAGGGAACCCTGGGAGGGTGGGAGAGCGGTCTTACACACCTCACCCAGGTCTCTCACTAGGGAGTAGCTAACTAACACCTGTACAGCCTTTTAAGCGGAACTCTCAGCAGAAAGCTTAAGGGACATTCCCCCCCACCAAAAGAAAAGTCATTGGAGCAGCCTCTGCAGCAGACCTTTGCCTGCGGAACTGCCTGGGGAATCTATTGCTCAATATTTTGAATCTGATACCCAAAAAAGGGAAGACAGAAGAACAAATATCAGCAGAAAGCTTAAGGGACATTCTCCCAAAGAGAAGGAATCATTG
Organism: Dinomys branickii; assembly: GCA_004027595.1. NCBI lineage: Eukaryota > Metazoa > Chordata > Mammalia > Rodentia > Dinomyidae > Dinomys > Dinomys branickii. The sequence goes on from PVLD010033245.1 coordinate 13,116, forward strand.
GAGCAGCCTTTGCAGCAGACCTCTGCCTGCTGAGCTGCCTGTGGAATTTATAGCTCCACATTTTGAATCTGATACCCAAAAAGTGGAAAACAGAGGAACAAAACGCAGTCTCAAAACTCAACCCCACCCAGAACAAGTTTTGAATGTGAAGATACAGGGGAACCAGGAAGCCTCATAACTTCAATATATGAAACGATTGCATCCAAAATGAAACAACTCCAACAGGCCATGAAAGAGCTTAAAGCAGAAATAACCCCCATACCCACAATGATTTCTCAGATAAAAAACGAGCTGAAAACAATGATGGAAGAAATGCTCCATACACACAGAGAAGAAATAGAAAAAAATCTAGAAGAAAATAGGAAACAAAAGGAAATGTTACAAGAGCAATTCAGGAATGAATTACCAATAATGAAACAGGCCCAAAGAGAATGCCAGGATTTGAAAACTAAAGCTGAAAGCATGAAAAACTGTTTAAATGAAACCGAAGGTAGAATCTCAGAACTTGAAGACAGCATGGCAGCTTATGTGCGTGAAAGGAAGAATCTCGTGATATCATCAAAGACACAAGAAAAGTCAATCCAACAGCTGCAAGATGAGGCAAAACGTAACAATATTCGAATTATAGGAGTGTGTGAAACAGCAGGAGATCTCACAAACGATATAAAAGGAATATTTGATGAAATAATAGCAGAAAATTTCCCAAACAAGCTAAAAGATTCTGAAGTT
>PVLD010033246.1:0-13844 GCA_004027595.1 Dinomys branickii
CACTGTGGAACACCCACCCACTGTTCAAGAAATGCTTCAACCATTCTAAAATATAGCTTTAGCTTTAAAAAATAACAAGTACCCGATACAGCTTTCTATATTTTGGTGAAATTAATTTCTGTTGGTAGCGAATAGAGAATCTACTTGTGTAACTAGCGTTTCTCTTTCCCATTTAGGTCTTAGCCACTAAGTCCCTTGTTCGTTTCCACCACTTACAGTACTCTCAGTAAAGCAGAGAGTTTTTCTGTTACATCCTTTTTTAATTTCCCACAGCCCTGACTCCTCTCTCCTGGAGTGTGCGATTGTCCATGATCTGACCTTCTTCATAGACTTGCAAAACAGAGAGCAATCCCGCTTTACAGCAGGAGAGTTATATTTAAAAGGAGAACGTGAGAACCTGCCCCTCGAAGCGCTGAGCAAATCAGAGCAACAGGTTCTCTAGAGCAGGCAGGGCTGGAGGGTAACATCCCAGGGGAAAGGGATGGAGCGAAACCCTCATTCAAGTCTTCAGAACAGAGCTGACAGGCGCAGGGTAGCCACGGAGTTGAAAGAACAGGAGTGACACAAGCTGCACCTGAGAGCAGCAAGTAGATGAGGAACAGCCACGCAAGGGAAGAGACTAGGTTTGCGATCCAAGGTCCTGAGACAGAAAGGTAAGGACGATGCACTGAGCCAAGTCCCTTTCTTTGAAAAGGCTCCGCTCTGCAGTTGACCGGAGGTAACCAGCTGCACATAGCCACTTGACTTATCCCCATTTGTGGCTGATCACAGCAAGCACAGTTAAGAAAAATTGCAAAGTGATGCAATAAAATAAAAGTTTTGCTGTGCAGTTCAGGCCTCAAGACTCATGACCACCCCTTCCTCAGCCTACTGAACGCTGGGCACAGCTGTGGACCCAGGCCTGCACCCTCTTTGGTTTTTGACTATTAACTATAGCTCTGTCCTAGGCTTCATCGTCAGAAGTTGAAGAAGATTTAGGACCCACTTTTAGGGAGGCAAGAATGCAACCAAGGTTTCTGAAAATTTTACCAGGACCTTGCACATTCAGTGATTGAAATTAAGTCTGGGTTTCATTTCGTATAGACGTAGGTGGGGGCTTTGTTTCTGTGGGTTTCCAGTGAAGGGCAGTACCATTTGATAAGGAGTAGGTAAGTGCAAAGCATAGCAGGGAACTCTAAGAATATAACTTTTAATGGATGCCCAAAGAATATTTGTTAAGCAGTGGCTACAGGAACAAAAGAGGGTGCCCTGACGGACTTGGTCATCATGGACAAGGGGGGCAGCTGAAGCTCTGATTACATGGATTGTTATCGATTCGGAAGAGAAAGGTGAGGGCAGGTGACAGGGCAGTTAATGGTAGAAAATCCCATCCTTTGGGAGACGTTGGCAAAGGACTTCTTTGTGGATGCAAACAGCACAGACGTGGAGGTGCTGGAGAAAAGCAGGCAGGGATGGGAGGGCAATTCTTGGGTGGTTGTATTTTGCAGTCTGATGATTGGGCTCTCAGTGAAGTAAAGGAAAATTGAGATGACATGAATGTTTCCTTTCTTCCTAGTCATGACCTAATACAGGCTAACATGATCTTTAGAAAATTGACTGCATTTCTCAGTTGAGTAAAAGACATCTCCTTACAAAAGAGCAGAGAGAAGCCATCAAATTTATGAAGTTTTATATCTGATAAGAAAGCAGTCACTGTGCTGCTTTAGAGCCAGTGTTTCCTTTTAAGATTTATACTTTGAAAAAGTATATATTAAATTATGTTGTATTAAATTATTGTTATATGAATGATAGCTCATATTATATCATTAGATGTTTACAAACATAACTTATTAATAAAACCTTCATCATTTAAAATTACCTAGATTTTCTTTTGATTATCCACAACCTTGTTTTGTGCATCAAAATAAAAAGGCTTCTAAGGAATATCTAAATATAAACCAACCGACCCAAAACAACAACAGTAAAGATCAGCAACCCTCTAAAATTTGTATTCTCATCAAAATTTGGAATTCCATTGATGATAATATTGCTTCCGTGGTGTTAGTTGCTTCCTTGCAGCTGAGACAACACCTGAGACCCACACTTTAGGAGAAGAGAAGGTTGTTTTGGCTCAGCTTCACAAGTTTCCATCTTCGGATGGCTTGTGGCATGGTGCAAGAGCCTGGCGGGGGGAAGCAGCTCATACTGTAACAGGAAGCTCTGAGACAAGGGAGGTGCCAGGGTCCGGCTCCTCCAATCACACCCTAGCGGCCATCTTGTCTACCAGCCCAGCTCCTAACAGGAAGCCAGCTGTAACGCTCCGGCCTTTGAGTCACCTTCCGGAAGCCCTGCCTGTGGGTGATGACATCCTCTGGCTAAACCATAATAAAATATGAAACCTGATTTCTGAGCTAAAGCTGTTGATTATTAACTGGAGAAAGAGAAAGCTGTGGTTTGGAGAAATTATCTCCAAACCTAGAGGTCATAAATGAGGAAACGAAGATCATGAGCACAGTAGGCTAAATATATCAATACGTTCTTTTGAGGTATGATGAGATAAGGCTGAATAATGTTGTGTTTAATCAATTAAGCGCCTAGTTACTCTGAAAAGGATTTGTTAACTTTATGAATTTTAATGAAAATGTAAATATAAAAGTAATTAAAGTTTATATTTGTTTTAATCTATATTTCATTTCTGTAAACATGTGAAATATAAAAATCAATTACATGAAAATATAAATAGTTGTTAAAAGGAAAGAAACATGTTGTTGAGATATTGATGATGACCACCTTAATAAATAACTCAGATTATTCCAGTGGCATTTATAAGTATGTTGGTGAGAAATAAGCAATATAACAAAGATTTTTGCGCATAGAGGTGTTAACATTGTTGATCCAGAAAACAGAGTTTTAAATATAATTTACATATTTGTAGAATACAGAGAAGTTTTATTAATACATTAATACAAAGTAATGGGAGTAAAACAAAAAATAAAATGTATGAAAGACTTGAAAACTGAATCAGGCAATAAAAATAGTATAAGAGTTAAAAGTGAGACAGTATTAAACAAAAAACAGACTGAAGAACTGCCAAGATATACCAACTAAATTCATTTTCATGATTGTAAAACACAGTTCTCTCATATCAAGTAGGAACAATATTATTTACAAAGAGGTCAAAGAAAATAGGACACAGCAGAGACAGCAAACATGCACTATGCACTACGAGTAAAGTAGTGCATAGTTAAGTAAGTCAAAGAATAGGATTCAAGGCAAAAACAAAACGCACCATCTGCAATGAAGATGTAACATCTATGCATATTTATGCTTTAAATACGGTAATATCAGCACGCATTGTTAGAAGAAAAATTTTAAGCTATAATCGCAATGGCGGTTTTCTTCTAATGACTAGTCCAGGAAATAAAACATGTAAGTTAAGAGTAGAAAACTTAGATAATATGGTTATTCAATGGGTAGATGTAAAACATTATACACTATAAAGACAATACACTTCCCAAATGTTTTTGAATATAAAAAAATCTTAGATTGAAGGGAAACATGAATAAATGCTTTAGAGTAGGAATTGTATGCAAAAAACCACCCTTTAGCTATTATAAAAGTAGCAATTAACAAAAAATAGAACTGATTTGGAAAACTTTGGAAACATGTGCAAGTCCGGGTTCAATGAGAAAATGGCATTTGCAATTGTATACAAGATGGAAACAACTATAAGAATATGTTTGAAACATGTGCTACTCATAAAGGTTGTACTCCAAGTAAAACATATTTAGAAATATTTTTATTAAACTAGAAAGAATATATGACAGTTATGCAAGCGTAAGGGAGCGGAATGTTTTTCTATGAGGAGCAAAAAGGGGGATAAGGCCAGGAGAAAGGAATAAGCAAATATACCATCAGGAGCTAAGTTAAGAAAAATATCAGAATTGAGAATTTCAATAGTTAATTAAAAAGATGCATATGCATAGACATAAAGGAAGTATCTCAAGATTAATCTAGAATCAGTGAGAGGAAAAGCACGTACACTATCAGGACGAAAGGGGGATACGAGTGCACATGAAAACAATAGTAAACCAATACAAGGAAATCCAATGTAAAATTCTAGATAATGATTTTATTGGCAAGGAAGAACCTTTTAGCAGCTCTTCAGTCAGATTGTTTCATGGAATAATTCTTTTCTTCTCTTTAAAAAAATCAAAATAGTCACTCTTATAGAAGACTTTCATGTGAATACCCTGAAGTGTTATACTGTCTGAGTTGAGGTTAAATTGCCCCGCAAAACAGGCTCAGAGTTTTATGTATAAAATGTACAAAAATGTATCCCACAAGCAAGGCCCTGGTCCTCTATGCCACTATCAAAATCAGGAAATCAACACTAATATTACATCTCAGGTTCAGATCCCATTCAAAATTTTCCCAGTTCTGAGAATATCTTAGACACTTCTTATCTCCTATAACACATGATTTCAAATGCAAATTAGATCTCAAATGAGCTATGGAGTTTTTAAATGAGGAATTCTGTTTAGAAACTAAGGTCAGGGCTTCCAGCATGCCTTTGCTATAGAAATGGATAGAGTATATGTATATACATTACATATATATATATAATACATTATTATATATAATGATACATTGTTATACATTCATATATGTGTAAACACGCAGACATCTGCACCTGCATTTCCATCTGTGTTTATCACCTTTCTATCCATCATCTGTTCTGTCATCTGTCTGTCGTCTACCTAACTGTCATCTCATATGTAACCTGCTTATAGGAACAACAGCTTCCGTGGGGTCGTGCCAGTCCCTCCATCCCGTCCCATCCCAGCCCAGCCTGTAGGACTGTTTTGGCTTCCAAGCCTTGCTTGGGCTGTCCTGTCTTAGGTCATTCTCTTCGTTCTTCTCAGGTTGGTACCCTGTGCCTGGTGCTCCCATTCTGAGACTCCTCTCCCTCCCCACTGGGTGAATGCCCTGTCCATCCCGCTAGGGCTCTGAAACCACGGTGCTGCTCAGCGCTTTCCTTTAATACTCTGTTTGGGTCCCAGTGCCTCGTACCAGTCTGAGCCTGCATTTGCGTCCCCCTGGCCCCCGCTGGGCTTGGGACCTGGAGTCTCGCTCTGGTCCCCTGACCCCTTTGCTCCCCTTATAATTAGATCCTCACCTAATGGCTTTCCGGACTGATCGTTCAAGAATAGACCGAAGAAAAAAGAAGGAAATAGATAAGAGTGAAGGGGAATGGGGAGAGAAAAGGAAGAGAGGGAGCAACTCCTGGGAGAAAAGGGAGATTTTCTTGTTGTTTAAGCTTTTCTCCATTGTGGAAACACAGAAACTTTACTAATTCATGTTAAAAGTGAAGGTAGTAAGATAATAATTATAAAACATTGTTTTAGACCTTTCTAAAAACTGCCTATGAAGAGTGGAGGTGAAAATTTCTGAACACAGGATAGAAGGTTGGCAAAAGCTCATCCAAGTGTTTATGTGAGTGCAAGGTGTTCTTTTTCCTGTCCCCTTTTGCATCAGTGCGCATGAAGTCAGGGGCTGGGGAGACAGGCAGACCATCGAGAAGGGTGGTCGTAGAACGTCTGGAGTCATAGGGTAACTACTTTTGGATCTTGAGAAGTGATGCTTTGCAGTTTCACATCAAGTATGAAGCAGACCCAGTCCAAGGATCTGTATGTCACTGCTGGCTCGGTGACTGTGTCCTTGTGACATGTCAAAGTAGGGGCCTTCTGACCTCCTCAGGAGCTCTTCTGAGGTCGGTGCCCTGGTGACTAAGCAGGACTGATTACAAAGGGAGTTTTGGGCAGGGGCTAGATGGCTCAGGATCCTGCTCTGGCTGATTCATATGGTATTTGCTTTGTCTTAGGCATTCTCTTAATTAAAACTAATAAATCACAACCCATTTAGGTGACAGTGACTGTCGGATTGTAGGCTTTGCTTTGGGAAAATCTGTTATGGAGAATATTGATTCACATTATCTGGAAGAAAAGAACAGGCCAAACGCCGGGAGAGGGATGAAGCCCTTCAGCAGCCAGCCGGTGCCCTCAGCCCTCCTTCTTGCTCTGGTGGACACCTGGCTCTTCACTGAGGGTGCTGAGTCTTCCACAGCCTGCGGCGATCGCCCTTCTCTCCTGTGGGTGAGAGGCCAGCCATCACATGAGCGCCCCTGCACACCCCCAACACTTCTCATCTCCTACTCTGGTACTCTGACATCTTTTATTTTATGTCACACTAATCAAGAGGTCAGAAACACCCCTGGATACGGGGCTCGGCCATGCTGTTTGCTTTGCCTGTGATACATCGCTCCCCCTTTTCTCCGTCTGGTCAAGGCCCGTGTTCTCAGCGAGGACGCCATTGGCCCCATTCAGATGGCAACTCCCCTCTGCCCGTCACTCCGCATACTCCTACCTTGCTTTTCTTTTCTTTATTCTTTAACCCAACTGACTTTAAATGTCTCCTATGATCTTCTTGTATGTTATGCTCTTACTTTATTTTTCTTTTCCTCCAGCTAGAATATATATTCCATATGAGCAAACATCTTCATCTCCCTTATTTCTTGCTATATTCTAAGCACCCAGAGAGGTGCCTGGAGGTCAAGAGATATTCAATATTTGTTTGATGAATGAATAAAAAAGTCTCATTTTGCATGATGGTATTTCTGTGGTCCACCAAAATCAACATTGCTAAGGAAAAAACATGTGGAATAGTGTCTTATTTATCACTTTTCTTATAGGAATGTTTGTAAGATGTAAATGTTCAGTGTATTTTTTCTAGTAGGCATGAGCATGGGCAGCGTTTGTCCTTGCTTGTGTTTACTTACTTATGCAATAGACATAAGGTCAATAATACAGTGGTATGTCGGTTGTTGTATGGCTCCAAGCACCAACATTACCACTACCAGAACAACAAAGTTTGAAAAAATATGCACAGTGTGTACAACTTTGCTAAATAGCCAACCAAAAATCTGACTTGGAAAAACTTGTCTGGGCTGAGAGGGTGTTGTTTGTTGTGTCTTGCCATGGACGCAAAGAGGTGACATTTCAGTCTAAGCACATTCTTACCCAGAAACATTCTGTTGAGAAAGAGTGAAAAAAGAACAACAGAAAAGACCCCTGAAAGCGTACTGCCAACAGTCATTTGGGAAGGAGACCTTCCTTCCACAAAGCAACACTTCCTCCTCCACTATCTTTCCAGGTTCCAGTAGGCAGGCAAACCTCCAATCAAGGTAAAGTACTCGTACAAAAAAATTAAAAAGTATTTGCTACACTGTATTTTGATATTTAATGTACTTTATTTATTTATTTGTTTTTGAGACAGGGTCTCATTATGTAGTTCAGACTGACCCTGAACTCAATATGTAGGTGAGGCTGGCCTCCAACTCACAGGAATCCTCCTGCCTCAGTTTCCCAAGTTCTGGGATTATAGGTGTACACTTTCAGGAGCGGAGTTGAAGCTGGACAGTTTAAGCAGTCTTGATGGCTATATCCAGTCTGGGTTCTGCACTGCTTTGGGAGCCTCAGTGACCACAGTGTGCCCACACAATCACACTCACAGAAACTGGGCTGAACCCTGGAAAGCTTTCTAAACCCCACGTGGGAGCCAACTGAGCTCAAGAAAGCTTCAGGAGCACCAGTTACCACACCTCACCCCGACACCCCATCGCGGCAGCCACACTGAGCATTGGGGAACTTTGGGTCCTTGCCCCGCCACTCCCACACCATACTGGATGTGTGCTTGAGATCCAGAGAACTTTTGGAACTTCAAAAATGACAAAATGAAGGAGCAATACTCTACCCCACCAAGACCAAGTCCAGGAGACAACACAGAAGAGCTTAGAAGTCATACACCTGAAATTTCTGAAACGATAGCAACAAGTAAAGAAACAACTCCATCAGGCCATAGAAGACATCTGATAAGAAATAATCTCTCAGGTAAAAAAAGTAGTGACAATAATAGTGAAACAATTGCTCACCACATCTAAAGAAGACATAGATCAGAAAATAGAGGAACATAGAAAGACGATGGAAACCTTGAATGAACAAGATAGGGAAGACTTAGAATGTATTAAACAGATTCAAATAGATATCCAGGAAATTAAAATTCACCAAAAGCTGGCGAAACCACTTGAATGAAGCTGAAGATAGAATTTGAGACCTTGAAGACAGCATTACAGCTAATGGTCATGAAAGGAAGAATCTCTTAAAAATAACAATCCAAAAATTATACACCATGACCAGGTTGGATTCACTCCAGGAATGCAGGGATGGTTCAATGTTCGCAAATCAATTAATGTTGTACACCATATCAATAGAGTCAAAGACAAAAATCACATGATGATCTCAATAGATGCAGAAAAACTTCTGATAAAGTCCAACATGCATTCATGTTAAAAACCCTAGAGAAAACACGAATAGGTGGCCTTTACCTCAAGCTGATCAAAGCCATCTATGGCAAAACAACAGCCAACATCATACTAAATGGACAAAAACTAAAAGCTTTCACTTTAAAGTCAGGAACAAGACAAGGATATCCACTGTCACCACTCCTGTTCAACATAGATCTGGAAGCATTAGCCAGAGCAATTAGACAACAGAGAGAAATAAAAGGAATCAGGGTAGGAAAGGAAGCAGTAAAACTATTACTATCTGCAGATGACATGATACTTTACATGGAAGACCCCAAAAACTCCACAAGAAGACTCCGTGGAGTAGCTGGATACAAAATCAACACCCAAAAATCAATAGCATTCCTATACACAAACAACAAACAGACTGAGAGAGAAATTAAGGAAACCATACTTTCACAATAGTATCCAAGAAATTGAAATATTTAGGAATCAATCTAACAAAAAAAGTTAAAGATCTATTCAATGAAAACTACAGTACTCTGAAAAAAGTGATTAAAGAAGATTTCAATAAATAGAAAAACATTCCCTGCTCATGGATAGGAAGAACCAACATTGTGAAAATGGCCATACTACCAAAATTGTTGTACAGATTCAATGAAATTCCCATTAAACTACCATTAGCATACCTCACAGATCTAGAGAAAACATTCCTTAAATTCATCTGGAACCAGAAGAGACCCAGAATAGCAAAAACAACCCTAGGTAACAAGGACAAGTCAGGTGGAATCACAATCCCTGACCTGAAATTATACTACAAAGTTACTGTAACAAAATCAACCTGGTACTGGCTAAAAAACAGACCTGAGGATCAGTGAAACAGACTGAAAGATGCAGACACACCAGAAACACACTCAGCTACCTACTCTTTGACAAAAGGGCCAAACAAGCTCACTAGAAGAAAGATATCCTCTTTAATAAATGGTGCTGGGAAAATTGGTTTGCCAATTGCCGAAGAGTGAAAATAGACCCAAGTCTATCACCATGCACCAAACTCAAGTCAAAATGAATCACAGATATCAATATTAAAACAGTAACACTAAATCTATTGAAAGAGAAAGTAGGTAAAAATCTTGAAGACATAGGAGTCAGCAGAGAGTTCATGAACAAAAATCAAACCGCAAGGGAAACACTTCAAAGAATCAACAATTGAGATCTCATCTTACTGAAAAGTTTCTGCACATCTGAAGAAATCACCAGCAAAATAAAAAGAAAACCCACAAATTGGGATAAAATCCTAGCTGGCTGTCCCTCGGACAAAGGTCTTCTATCTAGAACATGCAAAGAATTAAAAAACATGAACCTCTCCAAATTTAAAACACAATCCTAAAATGGGCATCTGAGGTGAATGCACACTTCTCAGATAAAGAAATACAAATGGCAAATAAATATATGAGAAATAAATATATGAGAAAATGTTCAACATTTTTAGTCATTGGAGAAATGCAAATTAAAACAACATTGAGATTTCATTTCATCCCAGTAAGAATGGCCAGCATTAAGAAATCAACCAATAACAAATCCTGATGAGGCTGTGGAGAAATAGGAACTCTTCTCCACTGCTGGTGGGAGTGCAGACTGGTGAAACCACTGTGGAGATCGGTTTGGAGATTCCTCAGCAAACTAGGTCTAGAGATCCCATATAACCCAGCTATTCTCCTTCTGGGTGTTTTCCCAGAAGATCTGAAAACATCATATCACCATTATATATGTCCATATATGTGTATAGCAGCACAATTTGTAATAGCTAAATCATGGAATCCACCCTCAGGAACCCACTGAGGACTTGATAAAAAAACTATGGCATTTTAATATAATGGAATATTACTCAGCTAGAAAGAAAGACAAACTTGAGGCTTTTATAGGCAAATGGTTACGATTAGAGATCATACTCATAAGTGAAATAAATCAGATGTGCATGTGCAAGCAATGTGTTGTATTGCTAGTGTAAGAACCTGAAAGTGGGAATATAAATTAGGAGGTACAAAAGGAAACTGCTCAAAAGTAAAGAGCAAATGGGATGAGGGGAAGGAGAAGAGGAAGAAAGCGATAATAATGTATGTCTGTGTGTATGTGCAGGGTGGGTAACATGGCTGTACCACTGACTTCTGTCACTTTATTGTAAGGAACATTTAATGATTAGTTATTTGATCAATCTTGTATGTCTATATTTGTTTTCCTGAGCATACACTTTGAAGTTATCAATATGTAATACAACAACCATTGTTAATTCCCTGTCACCTTGTCTGTAATTCAGTTTTGATTGTAGTGTTCTTGTGCTACTTTTTAAGTCGCTGTCTGTTAATATGTTTTCATTCTTCTACTTTTAAAATGAAAAAAAATCAATGCAAATAAAAGCAATGTAAGATTAATAGATGTCAAAGAAACAGTAGGAGTAGATACACATGACATACAATGACTATTTGCAGAATTAATAGCAGAAAATTTCCCAAACATGCAGAAAGAATCAGTCATAGAGGTTAGTGAGGCATATAGAACTCTTTTTTGTGGCACTGGGAATCGAACTCGGGACCTTGCACTTGACAGGTAGGCACTTGTGCCACTGAGCTATCCCCCCAGCCCCTAGAACTCCAGTTAGCCATAACTAAAATAAATCTACACCTAGACATATAGTAATCAAGATCCCAGAAATTCAGTGAAAGAACAGAATAATAAAAGCTATTAGAGAAAAGAAACATCACCTATAAAGGAAAGCACATCAGAATCATAGCAAATTTCTCAACACAAACCATCAAGTCAAGAAGAGCTTGGAGTGACGTATTTTAGGTCCTAAAAGAAAACAACTTCCAATGCAGATTGATGTACCCTGAAAAACTATCCTTCAAAATTATTGGAGTGTCTTGGTTACTTTACTCTCGTTGCTGAGACAAAATACCCAACACCCAAAATGAAGGAAGGAAAGGTTTATTTAGCTTATAGTTTGTGGAGGTTTCAGTCCATACTTGGCTAGTTCTGAGGCAGAGTGGCACATGGCAGAGGGCAAACGTTCATGGCAGCAAACAACCAGCAAAAGGGAGGAATGGCAGACAAGCAGCCTCTTTCCTTCCCTTACATTGTAAACAGCCTACCCCCACCCAGGGGTGTGTAGCACTCACAGAATCTCCATGCCCTCCTCTTCCACAGGCTCAGGATGCATACAAATAAGCACCCCAGCTCCCTTCTCAGTCACAGAGTTAACGTTTGAAACTTCCCAAATTAACATAATAAACAACATCCCAGAAGGGTGAGGGCATGTCCTTTTCACCCCAAGATTTACAACTGCTGAGTCAGTTAGCCAAACCTCTAGACTCCCCAAGTTGACACAGTGTATCAACCATAACATGGAGAAATAAAGTATTTCCATGATAAAGAACAACTGAAGAAATTCATAAGTGCCAAACCAACCCTACAAAGAGCACTGAAAGATATTCTAGAGAGAGACAAAAATGACAATTTCAAGAACAACGGAAGGAACCACGGAGCAGAACAAGCATTAAACAGAGGGCAAAAGGAGGATCCAGTAGCAGGAAAACAACACGAAAAGATGAGCTGGTGCATGTCGGTTATAACCATCAATATAAACGGCCTAAATTCTCCAATCAAAAGAAGCAGGCTGGCAGAGTGCATCAAGAAAGAAAATCCAATAATATGCTGTTTATAAGAAACACATTTAGCTCAAAAGGAGATTCACTGACCGAGAGTCAGAGGATGGAAAACAATACTCCATGGGACAGGAACCCAGAAAATGGGTGTGGCTATGCTGTTTGCAGACAATGTGAATTTCAAACCAAGAATGATCAAAAGAGATAAAGAAGGCTACTACACACTTGTTGGGGAAAACTGCAAGAAGAGATGACAATCATAAATATCTATGTACCAAATGCAGGAGCACCAAACTATATAGGAAAAATTTTAACAGACATGAAAAATCAAAACAGCAACAATTGAAACACGGGACTTTCACTCCCCATTGTCCCAAAGAGATAGATCAGCTAGACAAAAAAAAAAAAAAAAATCAGATAAGACATATCAGAACAAAACCAAACTTGTGAACAAATGGACTTAGTAGACCTTTACATAGTGTTTTCCCCAACAGCATCAGAATATACATTCTTCTTACCTACACATGGGACATTCTCTAAAATGGACCATATACTAGCACAGAGAACATGCTTAAGTAAATGCAAAGGGATTGAAATTACCCCATGCATACTATCAGACTATAGTGCAATGAATTTGGAAATTAATGACAAAAAATTACAAAAATCTCCATAAACACGTGGAAATTAAATAACACCCTCCTGAAAAACCAATGGGTCACAGATGAAATTAAAGAAGAAATTAAATAATAGTTACAATTCAGTGAAAATGCAGGTACAATTTACAGGAACCTGTGGGGTGCAATGAAAGCAGTCCTCATAGGGAAATTTATAGCAGTGAATTCCTACATAAGGAAAACAAAATGAGCACAAATAAACAATTTCATGTTGCACTTCAAGCTTCTAGAAAAAGAAGAGCAAGTCTAGTCCAAAGCGCAAAGAAGGACGTGGGAAAGCCCCAGACGCTGGGAGCCAGGGACGATCCGTGCGGGGAGGAAGCTTGGCTCGGTCCTAGCGCCGTGGGAGCGCAGCCAGCTCGGTCCCTCCCGCCTCCCGAGCCGGTGCAGCCCTCCGGCGACTCCCGACAGAGATCGGCTTGTTAGCGGCAGAGACGCCCGGCAATCCCACGTTTCGTGCCTATCAGGCAGGCCGCGCGGAGGGCCCTAAATGCCGGGAGCCAGAGACGCTCCGGGCGGGGAGGAAGATTGGGCTGGGTCCTAACGCCCTGAGAACACAGACAGCTCGGTCCCTCCCGCCTCCCGAGCCAGCGCAGCTCTCCGGTGACTCCCGACAGAGATCGGCTTGTTAGCGGCGGAGACGCCCGGCAATCCCACGTTTCGCGCGTGTCGGGCGGGCCGCGCGGAGGGCCCCAAACGCCGGGAGCGAGAAGGAAGATTGGCTGGGTCCTAACGCCCTGAGAACACAGACAGCTCGGTCGCTCCCGCCTCCCGAGCCGGCGCAGCTCTCCGGCGAATCCCGACAGAGATCCGCTTTTTTTTTGGCGGCGGCAACGCCCAGCGGTCCCACATTTCGCGCGCATCGGGCGGGCCGCGCAGAAAGCCCCAAAGGATAGACTGGCACCTTGGAACCTTCATGCCTGCAGGGACTCCAAAAACTGGTGAGATATCGGCGCTTGCGACCAGACCACCGAGTGGGGGAGGAGATCCATCCCTATACCTGCAGGGAACCCTGGGAGGGCGGGGGAGCAGTCTTACACACCTCACCCAGGTCACTAGGTAGGGAGTATCTAACCAATATCTGTACAGCCTTTTAAGCGGAACTCTCAGCAGAAAGCTTAAGGGACATTCCCCCAAAGAAAAGTCATTGGAGCAACCTCTGCAGCA
>PVLD010033247.1:0-13844 GCA_004027595.1 Dinomys branickii
GGGAACTGGAAGGGTGAATTCTTTCTCCCAGCATCTCTCCCTTCCTCTTGTCCTGTCCCTCTGCCCCCCTCTCCCCTGCCTGCCTTCCGTGGATTGAGCAGCTTTCCTCTCCCAGGCCTTCTACGGTGCTGTTTCTGCTTTGGAGCCAACTGGCTGCAGACTTTTCAATCCTTTTGAAACACTGAGCCAAAACAAACCTTTTCTGCACTAACTTGTAGGTGTTTGTTGTTTTGTACCAGTGACAGGAAAGCTGACTAATAGTGTTCTTCAAAATTGTTCTCTCAGAAAACTACACATTCATTCATTTAGTAATGGAGTTGTTGGCTTTCTTTTTAAATCTGTAAATCCATCAGTCTCAATCTGGACAGTCTTTACCTCCCCGTGCCAAGCAAAGGTGCTTGGACAATGGAATCCAAGGGAAAAGGGGAGGGGAAAGGGAAGAGGAAGGAAGATTAGACTGGAGGGAAACATTCAAGTGGCCGCACCATGGAGGCGACTTCCAGCGCTGAGAAGGTGGGCTTTGTTCTGAGCCTCAGTTTTCACCCAGGAACCACGTGCAAGTGGTATAAGACCTTGGCAAGATTTACGTGCAAAATGCTGCTAGAGAGGTCACAGGACGTATGAGAGGTACAACTACAGTCCACCTGATACAATAAGCCCAACTGGCAGGAAATACCAGAGCTCAACTTCTGCTGCACAAGAGAGAGGTGAGGACTCAAGTCCCTCCCCTTCCGTTATGCTCCACTGGATACGCCCTGGGCATGCTGGGTACCTTTTTGTCACTGTGACAAACTCAGAAATAACTACTTACAGGAGGAACGAGTTTTTTGCAATTTACAGGAGAGAGTTCGTTCTGGCTAAAGATTCCAGCCCACGGTCAGCTGGCTTTAAGGCAGGAACATCGCAGAGGAAGGGCACAGCGTGGGAAAGGTGCTCAATGCACGACATCCGGGAAGCAGAGAGCAGGAAGGGTCAGAGAGAGAGGGGGGCTGGGGATGAGACACATTCCCCAAGTCACGCCCCCATCACCAAATTCCCCACCTCAGCCCCACCTCTGACCGGCTTAGCAGCTGTTGCTCCACCAATGTCAGCGCCCTCACGGTCCAGTCGCCTTGTCAGGAGCCTCTTAATGCAGTCGAGTTGACATCAGTATTAATCAGCATATACGGTTAGTGGCGTTGGTTATTTTCAAATCTCTCACCAGCATTGAGCTCTCCAGTATCTTGGAGCATGAAAAAATTATTTTAAACAAATCTCTGTATCCCTAGCACCTCTCCCAGAGGTACATATGGTAGGCTTTTGATGCACCGCTGCCGACACAAAAGTAGAGTGAGCGAACGACAGGAGCCCTAACTGCACTCTGTGACAGAGACACTAGAGTCCAGCTGCAAAGCACCGGGCGGATTCTGCATCACAGTGAAGCCACTGCCGTGCGCTTTTCCATGCTGCCAGGGGGGAAGCATCTGCTGGCTAAGGCTGCACTGCCCCTGTGAGGACGGCCTGGGTGGTGCCAGGACTAGGACACCTGTGCTGGCTCTGGAGCTCTGCTTCGGGCTGCTGAGGGCACTAACACAGGGGCCCTGATGCAGAAAGCGAGGGTCCCCCCTGCATGCAGTCCTCCTCAGTCAGGCTGCCCCTCGCCTTACTGGAAGGGCACAGAGTCTTACTGTGCAGTCTATATAAAAAGTGAATTGCACCTTCATGCCCAATTTTCGGAGCATAGAGAAACTGCATCACATTCTTTTCCTTGTGTGTAGTCAAAGACTGACTGTCCTGCCCATCCCTTTACCCTGGGAAGGCTGCCCAAGGCTGACTGCCTGCGAGGAGAGAGAAGCAGACACCATCACCTCATCACAAGAGGCAGAGTTCTTTAAAGGAAACGTTCTCATTGGCAGCAGCTAGTAAGTTCTCACATGTTCACTCAGGGCACCTTGGTCTCCTGGGCAGTACCCCTAAACCGCTGACCTGGCCATTACTGTGTGGTTCCATAAGTGGGCGGGCAGAGACCCTGGATTATATCCCAAGCTCTCATGATTCCCATGCAGCAGACTGCAGGTTATCCACCTCTCTCAATCTTCATTAGCTTATTTACAAGGTTATATGAATACACCTGACCTATCTTGCATACCTGTTGATAGAATCAAAAGGTACAATATATTCAATACACTAGACACATAGCATGTTATCTTTAAGTCTGACTGTGTCTTAAAACGTCATATGAAATAATGATTTCATAGCAACGTCTCTTTATGTTGTAGAATCCTCATTGACTCTGTGTATTAATCTGTAACCAGGGAACTACTGACCAGTGTCCTTTGTCACTATTATTTCAATTCTTTCATTGATTAATTCATCAAAACCCTCAATTATCAACAAAATTCACGATCACAATACTTACCTCTTGCTTAATATATACCAGGAACTACTCTGGGTACCAGATGCTGTGAAGACTGGGGTAAGAGGGAAGGTCATATCGTGGGCACAGGGGCTAGGGCAGGGAGTATGCTGGTGCCGCCCTTCAGAGCTTACACTCAAGCAAGGCAAGCAGGAATTAAACAGCGAATGTGTGAATGCGTGTGTGTATAAGTGGCCAAATGTAGCTCTCATTAGTATAAAAGTAAGGAAGAAAGTGTTTACTAATTTTGCTATCTTCTTGTCCTTATAAACACACAACTGCTGGTGGGAAAATTAAATGTCCAACATCTAGAAACTGTGTTCAGCCCAATATTTTAAACAATTCTCAATCACACAATATTTAGAAACACCAGCAAATATGCAGTCTTCCAGGTTTTTCTCTCTTCCCTTTGTTTGGCTTGTAAAACTTGCAGGCAGGGTTATGCCCCCAGCCTCGGCCCTATGAATTCTCCCTGGGTCCTGCTTGCCAGCGACCTGTTCTTTTCTCTGCTTTGTCTGGGCGTCATCCTTGGGGGCCTTGATGCAAACGTGCGTGCACTCTATGTCAGGGCTCCCGGCCGATGTGCTGCTCATCACGTGTCTATTGTCTGTTAGAGGCAAACATACAGAAACCTGGAGAACAGTGAGAAACAGAGCATTGGGATAAAAGCAACGGAAGAAAAACCCAGTGAAACACAAAATAAAAATAATCTCATGAAAGATGACCTGCTTCTTCTGTAGCTGAAGAACTGTCAGTTTGGAACTTGATAATCAGAGGTCAAGATGAGGCAAATATTGAGGAGGAAGGTACGCTGTGACCCTGTCTGTGTGGACACATTCATCTTGAATGAAGGGGGGCTCTGAGGTACTTTCTAGCTGTACCCTCTTATGGTGTTACCCATTACTCCTTGCTTCTGTTTATGTGAAAACTGACCTTTGCCCTTTTCCTTGAGCATGTAACTCTCAATTCATACTTAGGAGCAAGTGGTGCCTCTGTTCACATCTTAGAGTGTAACTCCGTTCTCTAGTCACATAGCTTTCATAAATAGGGAAGGTGTCTGATCGATGCCTTTAGAACTCACACTGGAAGGGCTTTCTGTAAAACAAGGAAGCAGACAGCATCCAAAGGAATTACACAAATGTAGTAGTAGCTATAATGAAAGTAGCAAGCCCCTGCCCTTGGACAGTCAGAGCTGTGAGTGCTTGACAAATATCAGACCTTGGTTTCTCACATATATTGAATGCATGAGAGCCCCAGGCACAGAGAGCTTAGTGACATGCTCAAAGTGAAACAGCACCTAGTAGGCTTAAATGGCAAGAGTTCCGGTTCCAGGGTCTGTGCATGTAGCCACTGCACTCAATACCCTTTCATGCTCCAAAAAAGACTTCCTGGGGCTTGATCCCCTCAGGCTTTTGTTCCATCCTCTAACTATGGCTTCACTTTTGTGTTCCTTCTTACAACCCTGAATTCGGCCCATTTTTTTTTTTTTCGGCCCATTTGATTACAATTTCATCTCCCCTCACGTACACAAAACATTATCTCCAGGCCCTCTGCAGGAAAAAGTTCTCCTAGCCCCATGGGACCCCTGGGAATCTTGTAATGAGAAACATTTGTTCTATGGAGTTAACACCTAAACAAAACCTTGCCAGTGACACCAAATGAACTCTTGTTGAAGAAAGAACGTTTTAGTGAAAGGGCAGATAAATCATAACACTGTTTCTCAATGGATCAGCACAATGTGAACATAGCTGAACAACCCAGAGGTTACTAGTATTCCAGCAGTTCTCCTCATGATGCATTCTGAACTGTACCTCTCTTTCCTACCACAAAGTTAAGCACGTCCCAAATCTGCATCAGCTTTACCTAGTCTTGAGCGTTGTAAACATGGAACAATGTTTCATGCATTCTTTTATGTCTGGTTTCTTTTGCTTATGAAATCCATACATGTAGTTTCATACAGGTGTGGTTTGTGTGCTTTGCGGGTGTACAGCTGTCCATTGTGCAGATATACCACAGTATATTGATCCCTTCAACTGTCATGGACATCTGAATGTTTCCTGTTTGGGTTTATTGTGAACAGCACTACTATATGTGATGCTGTCCATGCACTTTAGGGAACAAGTATATGTTCTGTGATTTTACGAAGCGTGGCTCTGGTGGGGAAGTACGGAGCTGTGCTGGGTGTGTACACTGGGAATGTGGAAAGAGAACTTTTATCCAAGAATGTTTACTTTACTCACTGTCTTAAATGTATGATTTAAAGCATCCGTTTATTGTTACATATAACCTGTACTCACACATTCATAGAAGTGCATGTAGTTTTACACAGATTTATAAAGTGAACATCTTTCATTCACTTGCAGAGATCTTCATGCAGGAAATGTTCTGAGAACGAAGGATGCCGCCGTCCACAGATGTTCTGGGCATTTCTGCCTTCTTTCCATCTTGACTGTCTCCTGCCTCAAATTGAGGAGCAGAGTCAAATTCAACAAGTGGTCGCTACCGCCCTCATGTGTCTAGGAGGAGAACGGCAGGTGCACCATTCTCAAGTATAAGCAGGGGATGCTCCAGGAGGTTGAGGGACTCCTTCATCACTGAACTTTTTATTTGTTGGATCACTTCCCGTGCACACTGCACTTTATAGCTTGTAACATTTTCTCAGAGTCCATCCTTTCACTTGTTTCTAATGGTCCACCTACACAGGGCAGGGAGTGACAAGCACCCCATTTTACAGATGGGGAAACCGAGGCTCAGAGGCAGTGGCAGAGCTGGGCTAGAGCAGGGACTCAGGCCTTGGCACAGCTGTAGGTCAGCCTCAGTGGGTTTGTGATGGACACAGAAGCATGTGTCCTGTGGTCCCAGGCCTGAGAGAGCACCCTGGAGAGCATGGCCAGTTCTGGGGCTGAGGGGGTGATTGCTCTGGGGACACTTCTGGGTGATGTGGGGTCTCGGTGAAGAAGGTGAGACTGCACGCTCTGGCTGCCATGGTTTGCACACCAGATGCCTCCCAGGAAGTACTGAAAATCACCCCAGGAAAGGCCAATTTGTCGAGTGATTGACTTGTTGACAGCCAGTCTGCCAAAGGGTGAATTCACGGTGTGATCAAATGACTGAACTTACAAGGTTTTGACTCCAGCCAAGAGCTTGTACAAAAGAATTCAGGAATGTGAACAAAGTCTCAGGGCCAGGCCCTGTGGTGCAGCATTGTCCATGGTGAAGTTTCCTCCAAACAGGCTTCTTTCTACTCATTTAATGTATTTAAGAAGACCCTTAAAATCAATTGCATGTAAATCCATTATCAGTACATGTGACAAACTGGTCATTTGATGTCTTTAGCAAAGCAGCTTTGGGGATTAGTCTGCTGCAGGCAGGCTCCGTTCCCTTCCCTGTGGGTCTCAGGAGACCTGGGGAATTCAGGTAGGATGGGTGGACTGGGCTTTCCTTGGACATTGCGGTGAGATGCCCAGAAGCATGTGCTTTGTCACCGTAGGAAGGGTGGCAAAGGGTTGGGGCTCTGTGTTGCACAAACTTGGGCTGGAGCCTCAGTCTCCCTGTTGGTCTTGGGCATCTTGCTTGATATTCCCCTCTGAGCCTCAGTCTTCTCATCTGCAGCCTGAGAAAGAGTATCTCAGCAGTTGTCAAGACTGTCTCTCAGGTCCTGGACCAGACCCCAGTTGGCTCAGTGCCGGGTCTGAGCATTCGTGTGCCAAGCTGGAGCCCCGACCTCTATCAGCACTGTCACGTTCAAGTCTTGCAACAGCCCTGTGAATGGCCCGAGACTGCGTCCTCTCCCCTGGTCCCACAGTGGGCTGGTGGCTTTGCCTGTGGCCTGTAGCACTCCCGAAATGTTGGATCTGAAGCCACTCTGGGAGGCCCTGGGCTCTGGGTTTGGAGACTGGTTGACAAGCCCCTGGCCCCTGTTGCCAAGGGCCCCACTCACCTGGTCCCATGCCTATCTGCAGGTGTTCCAGCAATACCCTGAGTCACACACACTCACCATCAAGATCCAGGTCCCCAGCCCACTCTCCGTGATGCTACAGAAGGACCAGGCACTGGTGAAGGTTTTTACCAACTCCGAGCTCGTGGTCTCCCAGCCCAATCACATTGAGACCACCGTCTACCTCCTTGACGTGGTAAGTGTCTGGGGTGCTGCTGGTCCCCAGTTGGGCCTCAAAACAGTCACGTGGTCTCCGGAAGCCCACACGCCCCTTCACATCCCCACAGCCTCTACTGTGGTGACTGGTAGTCCATATTCCATGCCCAGGATGATTCACATCCAGTCTTTACCATTTCTAGCTGTGTGACCTTGGGAAGGTCACTCTCTGTCTTTGGGCCTGCTTTTACCTCTACTACAAGGGTTTGACTGCAGACCACGAGTATTAGTAGGATGCTTAGAGCTGCACTGGATGTACTGTAAAGGCTCCCAAAGCATTGACTCTTGTCATTTTCCTGGGTTTTATACCACGGGACATGGCAGAGTTGACCTGGGTCATTCGTTCAGCAATATTCATTGGATAACTACTTCCCACTAGGATTACACTTCCTACTGGGCACGGAAAAGAGAAACAGACAGAAGTACCTGCTTCCTTGTCCATGGCCTCTAACAGGGAACAGACACACAAAGACCAATTTCCACAACTACTTCATGGAGAAGAATCTTCTTTCTTTACATTTTGAATTGATGCATAATAATTGTGCCTAGATGTGGGCTACTGTGAGATTTTTCAGGACATGTGCACAATGTGTAATGATCAAAGCAGGATAATTAGCATATCTATCCCCTCAAAATTTTTTCTTTGTTGTGAAAACATTGAAAGTTCTTTCTTTTAGCTATTTGGAAATGTATAACACATAGTTGTTCACTGTAGTCACCCTATTATGCTATAGGATGCTAGAAGTTACTCTAGAGGAATGCATTTAAAATGTGCATTGTATCATTCCCCTACTTCCCCTCAGATAGAAGCTGACCTCTTGAAAATGACCCTCAGAGTCCTTCAGGATCATGGTCTGCTCATTGCTCAGCTCTTCAGGGCTCCCACCATGTGTCCGGCGTGGTCTGACCTCAGGGTCTTCACACATGCTGTTTCCTAGGCGTGGAATGCTCTTCCCCGGATATCTGCAGGGCTCACTCCCTTAGTTTCTTTGGACTTCTGCTCAAAAGTTCCTCCTGAGACCTTCTCAGATCACTTGTCTAAAACATTCATACTTGTTGAGTTTTCTGTCTCTGTCCGTCTGTGTGTCTCTTTTTCTCCTTTGCTGGATCAGACATTATCAAACACATGTGTTAGTTTATTGCTGGCCGGAGACTTGGAGATCTTCCCTGTAGGATCCTCAGAGGGTAGCACAGGGCCCAGGCCATGGTAGGGCTCACTATGCACATCACGCGCTAAGTGATATGTTACCAAGTGCTAAGTGGGAAATGCCATCTCCTCGGTGTCCGTCTGCAAGGTCAGACACTTGGGGCTCTCCTCCTACCTTCTGTGTCTTCCTAGTCCCTGTGAGAAGAAATGAGCCACTTCTGGTCTGAGGTGGGTGTTTTTGGCTGGCCACGGTGTTTTCCTTCTCTCATCAGGTGAGAGATCAGAAGGACCAATTCTCGCCAAGTCTGCACCCATTGATCAGCCCCTGTTGTATGACTTTTCATCAACTGCCCAGGCCTTGAGCCAGCTGCCAGCCTGTCATCAGAACTTCCATTGCCCCAGGGCAGCAGAGCCCACAGCTCGCCTTGGGTTGGCCCCGTTCCACTCTAGCATCATGTAGTCCACTCTCTGGTCTCTCCATCCTGTTACTACTTCCCTCTTTTCTTCCCCAAGGGCTTTCCCATGCCCTTCCTGCTGCCTGGATTACCTTTTCACCTTCATTTTTATTTGATCAACTCCCACACAGCCTTCAGCCCTCCCCTCAAACTCTATTTCCTAAGGGTGAATTTTAATACCACTATAGGTCCTTGCCACAGGCACCCAGAACCCCAGCTCTTCTGTATCATGCCAATTTTTGTTATTGTTGTTACTGATACCATTTTTGAACTTGTTGGGAGCTTGATTTTATTTTCATGTGGCTAACTTTTAAATTAAATTAAATTAAACTAAATTCAAAAATAATTTCCGACAAAATTCTGCTGGAAGAGGGGGATGAGTCTGGGCCTCTTAAGCCTTCTCATAGGAGGTGGGGCACTTATGATCAGCAACCACGATGCCCAATTCCATCTGCAATGGCTCACCTAGGAAAAGGTTCACAGGCTGCAATCCACCTCCTTCTCTTCTCTAAGGCACCTAGAGGGTCGGAACATCCCCAGAGCCGAGCACGGGCATCCTGCGGCATTTGTCTTCCTGAGAATCATTTATTTACACAGCCCATTCTGTGATTTGCTTGCACACAATAGTTAATGTTGGCTTCTTACTATTGCTGACTCGTACCCTTGATGGAGAGATCTAGTAGATGATGAGTACTATTGCAAGGTCCTTGCTTACATAAGTATGAGGAGGTGTGGCCAAGACCTCAAGGAGCAGCCTTCTGGACTCAGGCTCAGCAGTAGGCACAGAGGGAGCCCTCAGCAACAATGGCCTTGTGTGATGGCAATGATGTTTCCTTCTCCTTCTGCTTCCCTCCAGGACACGGACCTCTTGGTCTTGTTTGCTGTGCAAGGGGATAAGCTCATGATTGATGCCAAGCTGGACAAGTAAGGGAATTTTCAGCCTTGGGTTCCTGCTCCTCAGAAAGGTGTCTTGGGTGCTGCTGTGGCTGTGGCCAGCTCACATCCAAGGAAGGATTAGAGGCCCACCAGGGAGGCATCAGAGTCCTTCTGAATAGTTGTCAGGGATGCAAAGGCAAAAATGGCCTGTGCCTGCTAATACCTCATCAGGAGCTGGCCATGGTGGTCAAGCCATGGGCTCAACAGAGAGAACTTACTGCCAGCCGCATGGCCTCAATAATAATCATGGTGCTGGTGATGGTGCTGTCCTGGGCTCTGCCTGTCGGTCCTCGTCGTATCTTGTGTCCTCCTGAAGGACCCATCAATTCAGGGCTATTTTGATGCCTTCCTGAAGATGAGGAATCGACAGCTTAGGGACGTGGATTTACTTACTCAAGCCACACAGTAAGCACAGACAGGGGCAGGGAGTTGACCCCAGTCCATGTGTCCTGCTACATTCAATGGCTACCAAAACTGGCTTTAGAGTCTGGCAGTGTGCATTCAAATCCTGATGTGATCATCGAGTGGCTGTGTGATGTTGTTAAAGTGATTACTGGCTGACTCTGTTTTCTCATCTGAAAATGGTGACAATAGCCTTCTATAGCTACTATTTCTTAGATACCATCTATGTGCCAGGCACTGAACTAAGTTCCAGATGTTGCTTCATTTAATGCTTTACATCAATGTATCGAAAGAAGTACTCATTATTTATATTGCAAGATGAATGAGATCATGTGCCAAATATCTGGCATGGACTTAAGTGATTATAAGATCTTCCTTTTACAACAAATGTTTATTAAACCCAACAATAGGGAGAGTCGTGAGATGGTATTTGTCATGGGGGGAGGAGGAGCAGTGTCTGTGGCAGCAGTGTGCAGCTTGAGGCCCAGAGGGGAAGGAGCCGCTGGAGGAAGAGCTGGGGTTTCCATCAGGGACACTAGTGTGGGCAGAGTTAACAAAGATGGAAGGTGTTTGGAAAAGGAATGAGAATTCAGGAAGGAATAAAATACAGGAAAATAGAGGTTCCTTTGTGTCCCTCTGGCTGGACAGTGAGCTGATCCTTTTGAGTGGCCCTGGTGTTTTCTACCCCTGGCTGAGTCTGGTCTGGCCTGTCAGGAGGCCTTTCAGTGAGGCCCAGGTGCAGTGAGACTGAGGCTTCACAGAGCAGAACAAGACCTTGAGACAAGGCCTCCTCTCAGAATAGCACAGCTGCAGAAATTGCGGTTCTGTGCACATCACACAGCTGGTGGTTAGGACTTCAGCCTTGCCTATGTGGAAAGCCCTTAGCAACAAGTCTGTGACATATTTAGCGCTCAGGAGATGGAAGCCAGCGTCGTTGTCATGAAAGCCCCAGGACATGGGTCCTCCACAGGATGTTGGTAGACAGCTTCTGAGAGTTCGCTGAAGTACAAATGCCCTGTGACTCTCATGGATTGCCGCTTCTGAAGGGCCTTTTTTTTTTTTTTATTTGTAGGACCAACCTCAACCTCAGAATCTCCAATGTGGGCAGCTATGATGTAAGTACCACTTCTCCGAAGTAGGGAAAGCTTCCCTCGGAACAGAGGCCAGGAAGATTTACTGGGAATGGGATCCCTCTGTGACTGGCTGGGCTGGCCCGAGGGTGAATTCAGAGGGTTGGCCCCAGTGCTGGACCCTCAGATCCTTAGCCTCTGCCCTCTACAGTGATAGGTGCACTGGCTGTCAGTGGAGAGATTTTGGGGCTCAGGCTCTGCTGGCAGAGATCCTAGACTCTCCCATAGTGACACGGTGTCCTCATCTTGAGCTCCAGGGACAGGTCCCAAGAGCCCCTTTCCAGCTGAGTGAACCCCCTGCCTGGATTCAGTCTTTATTCTTTCTCTACATGTGAGCCTCTTGGAGGTGCTGGTTGAGATTTTTGACCTGGCATTTATGCCTGCAATGAATGGTGAGTGTGGGTGTCCCTGGCTTTTTGAGGGCACGGGGTTTGGGGACAAGGGTCTACTTGCTTGGGTGAGCATGACTGGACATACATTTTGAGGAATGCTACTTCAGTATCATTCTGGACATTTTCATTTGAATTTTCATGATCTAAATTTTCCTATTTAAAAAAATTAATTTTTAAAATTTATTTTGAGTTAATACATAATACTTGTGTGTATTTATGGAGCGTAGTCTGATGTTGGTCCCGGATATCCACCGCTTCCTCATTTGCTTGTTTGTCTCTTTCTTGTTTAGCTGATTGCTTTTGCTTTCTGTCCTTATTACCTAGGAAAATGCTATATGAACAAATTGTAGACAGTCTGGAACAGTTTTTTAAAGCCTCATCTCCCAGAGGCAATTGATCTGAATACTTGAGTATATTTCCTCCGAGATTCTACTTTGCCATTTTTTCTTATGATCAAGATATTTCCTGACTTCTTTTTAAACATGAATGTAGTTTTAATTATACAGGGACTTCATCATAGAACAGAAAATTCAATCTGCAGATAAAACTAAAGTTGACTTGACCAATATTTTGACCAAGATATTTCCTGACTTCTTTTTAAACATGAATTTAGTTTTAATTATACACGGAATTCATCATAGTACAGAAAGTTCAATCTGCAGATAAAAGTAAGTTGACTTGACCAATATTGCCCACCTCCTAACCAAATCTGCCTCCTGGACAGCCACATTGTCAGTGAGGAGATGTGCTTGCCAACTTGCTAAGTGGTCTACACTGGCATGCTTTGTTCCCTAGGTGAGGTCTCAAGAGTGTGGCCTCAGAGCTCCTTGTTGAAGTCAGGGGGTCTCCTGGAGGCTGACATGGCTGCTTGAGCAGCTGGCTGCCCTTGTTCTGATTCCTGACCTCAGCCCCCACTGCATCTCCCTATGTCTGCTTCACAGAAGAGAGGACGGGGGTGTGGGGGGAGGGTTGGCACTCTTAGCTGATGTCCCCCGCCATAACTCTGCAGAGACCTCGATGTCACAGACCCTTATTCTGGGACTCATCAGCAGGGGAGGCTGAGTCTCCACGGCAGAGAAAGAGCTGGTCACAAAGAACATGCATGTTCTCTAGGGAGGGATGTGGTGTCAGGGGCTGGGCTGGTCGACCCGGGAGGCAAGAGACTCAGATTCTTGACCTGGCTTAGTGACTAAGATGTGGTTTGCACTTTGGGAAAGTCCTTCTATCTCACTGAAATGCAGCCCATTGCTTTGAAAAGTGAGAGACTGGTTTAGATCTGTGGTGCCCAAACTGGATCCTCTAAAACATTAGTCAACCAAATACCCTGAAGAAAGGGTTCCATGGCCAGTCAAGACAGGGAAATGCTGAAGATAACCTTGTTGGTAGATTCACAATGCCCTTAGCTCTCTAAAAAGCCCTTGAGAGTTAAGAAGTCTATTTAAAATCACTTGATGAATGCCATTCCTTCACACTCATCCTCTCTCCTTCCCTCTCTTCCTTCTTTCTAGGGCATTAGTCACCAGGTCTACGTAGGTTCAGACAACCTGAAATCAAAAGGCAAATCCACGGTGGCCATGGGCTGGGCCTCATGCATCTTTGTCTCCTTCCTTCAGGAAACCTTTGTCTTCCCCTCTGGGCTGGTGACACAGCCCTTGCCTGGGAGGAACCACAGCGGAGGGGCAGCAGATGCAGAAGCAGGGCGCTCACGTGGTGTGATTTATTTCCCTAGTGGCCAAGGCTGGGGCGGAGTAAACGCTAAGGTCTGGGGGCCAGGTGGTGTGGGCAAGAGTCTCAGGGAGTGGAATGGTCTGTACTCACCAGGGAGGCCAGGGCACGGGCATGTGCTCCAGGAGGGTTAAAGCACCTCAAGGACTAACATAAGTAGCCAGTCTCCTCGCAAATACAAGGGGCTGCTGGTGAGGCGCACACTTCTTGGCTGTGTTGACCATGACTGATTGCCTTTCTTTCTAACACCTGTGCTGGGTTCTGGGGTCCCTCTCCCCAAAATCCTCAGCATCGACTTCTGCAATGCAGACATCGATGTCCTGGAGGTAAGGGAAGATAAAATTCTGTGCTTCTGCCCTTTGTTCTTACCTTTAAAGGTCAAACCAAGAATGGGAAGATGAGGAGAGGAGGGACCAGAGCCTCTCCCTTTGAGTACAGGGCTGAGGGGTAGGAGGAAAGCTGGCAGGAATCCTTAAAGGAAACTCTCACACCCACAATCCTATTGAGCACTCACCACCTATGTCACTGTCCTCCTCTTCCAGATGGGGCACCTGCGGCTTAGAGCAGTAATGGGCTTGTCTGAGGTAGAAATATGACACAGTACACTGGAAGAACTTTTGCTGAGCACCTTTTTGCTGAGCACCTACTGAGTCTGTGCCAAAAGAACCGGGGATACAGAAATGAACAAGTACAGTCTTGACCCTTGTGAAGCTTCCCCAGCCCAGTGGGGACACAGGACCTTGGGTGAATATTCCTGAAGTAGGTGACTTATGATGATGATGGCAGGGGCCTTCAAGTTCAGATGTAGGATCTCTTGTTTCCACTATAAAAGCCACATGAGCTCAGCATCTGAAAGTTGAGAAATAGAGAAAGATTAGAGAGACCCATGTGTGTCCTCCTAGATACATATGCATCTCAGCAACTATACCTTGGGACATTGTGGTGGTTACTTAGTCCAACCTTTCTGGAGTTCGTTTTCAAGCATATGAGCATTTTATTATAAATTATTTTTATTTCTCCTTAACAGTCTGGTAAGAGAACATACTGCTTTAATATATATCTGTATAAGCAGGTAACCTATGAGTTTTATTTCAGCATGATAGAGACAG
>PVLD010033248.1:0-13842 GCA_004027595.1 Dinomys branickii
CAACTGTCTGACTAAATTTGCATGTCTGTATATGGGTCCATACATCTACAATTCGAAGATATCAATGGATAAAACAACAACTACTGTTGAGACCATATCACCTTGTCTATAGATTAGTTGTGATTGTACTATTTTCTATGATAATGGGTGTCTGTTTGTCAATATGTTTTTGTACTTTTATGTTTCTAAAAAAAAAAAATCATACACAACTATTTCTTTCTCACTCTCTTTGTGAATGAATGATTGTATCATTTTATGCAGTGGTACTTTGGTTCAGAAATGCTTTTGTTGACAAATGGTTTGGTTCACCAAGGAAAATGTTTGACAAAATTTGGTTTTTGTTTTCAAACTCTACATCTGGTGACAAACACTACCACAGCCATCTTTCCCACACAAACACAAATGTGGCTATCTCTTTACCAAAATTGTGAAATATATTAAGCTTGTGAACCAAGGTACCATTGTAGTTACAAAAGAGACATGTATTCCTTAGGAAGAATTGGGTTAAACAAGTAGAAAACAATAACATCTCCCACATATACTATCCAGAGATAACCTTTGCACCCACTGGGCATGCAGCACTCTTAACTTTTATTCATATAAATGTGGATGGACATATATACCAACATATAGTATGTGAATTTTCAGTTCTGGGTACCCAGGAATTGGCTAATTTAAATATGATAAATAAGTAGTAACTTATCCTCCCACATTTATCCCAGGCCAAAGTGGCCCACACACATCTTTAAAAAGCACAGTTTATCTTACCTACAGTTAGAATCTCTGGAGAATCTGTACCTATTAGGGGTTGGGAGATGGTTTCTACAAGGTAGAGAGAAAGGAGGAAAATATGTTAGGTATCACTTGCCAAAAAGAACACTCCAAGGTGTGTATGATCTGCTGACCAGTGGCCCAGAATCCTTTGCTCTGAAGAGTTTGTTAAAACTGGGGAGCTTGCTGACATTCCAGCATCTTAGATTTAGTGTGGTTCTAGGGTAGGACAGGACACCTTTTGTATCTTAATAAGTATCTGCAGAGAGTCCTGAGCCCAATGGAGCCAAGAACTCCTAAAGTGTGATTTGGGGCCTTCAACACTGTCTTCCATGGGCTGAGAGCCCCTGATGATGCTATGACAGGTTTAACGAGATCTGGAGGAGTCTCCAAAGAGAAAGGACAGGAAGTTATAGGGATGTTCTAAGCCACTGACAGTGCTTCTACCTCTACCCTTCCCCTGCTTGCTTTTCAGCTTCTGTACCACAGGCGGTGCCATCTCTGTGACATGAGTTGTCCTCCTTCTTACAGAAGTATGTTTCTTCCTGTCACAGATTATTTTCTCTTTATCACACCCAGAAAGCTCAGAACATCATTTGTGGCCATATGTACTGGATCTTACGAGAAAAATTTAGATGGTGTCTTTAGCTTATTCCTTTTCCTTTCATGTGTCCTAGTTGCTGGGAACTGTGATTACATTCTGCTCTGTTCTGTGTATTTTTCCATTTCCCTCAAACTCGTCTGCATTCATCCCATTTTGTAGTTATGTGTTTATTGTGATCATTGTTTAAATGTTCTGGCTACATCATTAGGGCATAGACTGGGTAACCTGGTTTGCCTCCATAATTCCAGTGCTCAGCATAGGAACCCACAGGTGAGTGGACATAAACAATATGCTTCCTAAAGGAATGCAGCAGGTAAGAAAAGTGACTAAGTGACACAGATGATTCTCCCATTCCTTTTGATCCACATAAGAGCATGAAGACAGAACCTGCTACAGTAAAGGTGGGGACTAATATACACAGGAGTTTTATTCTCTTTCCCAGTATACAGAAAAATCCTCACAATTGCCCAACTCTGTGAGCTCAGGTGCTGCCTTGGTTAGTAAGGAAGCTGCTTAGGGCCAGTCCCTGCAGGTGAAGAACTCTGTGGATGCAGCTGCAGAGCACCCTACTTTTGTCAGGGAGGGCAGTGAACACCTGGAAAGATGAACCAGAAAGAAGACAAGGAGGCAGTTCTTGGTTTTCAGTGGAGATCCCTAGATGATATCCATGAGTGTGTCATCTGGTTATGAAAGTACACTTAGAATACTGGGTACTCTCCTATTCTCCTATGGGAGAAGCTATTGAAGGCTGTCACTTTTCAGGTATATTATAGTTTTGATCTAAAATGGCCTTCAAAACCTCATGTGTTTGGAAGGGGATTGGTTATGGGGATGTTACAATTGACCTACCTTTAGAAGGTTGGGGTCTTTTTGGAAGAGGCAGGCTATTGCGGCCTGACCTGGAGGGGTATATCTCCCTCTCCCTCTGCCTCCACTCTGTGCTTCTTGGCCACTATGACATCAGCAGCTTTTCTCCAAGTCAAGTACTTCCACCACATTCCCAACAATGAAAGGACTGAAATTTCTGAAATATGAGCTATAATAAACCTCTCTTTAAGTTGTTGGTGTTGGATATTTTGTCCCAACAATGAGGAAAGTAACTAAGATGAGGTATGAGAGAATACCTACACTGTGCACACTCTCATGTAGCATGCTATTTGTAACATCACTGATTCTTTCAGGCAGGGTGCTAGGGAATAAATTTCCTCTTTGAAATAAGGACTGACAGCCAGCACCTCACCTGCACAGATGACACTGGCATCCTCCAGGTAGGCGCCCACAGTTGTGCCAAACTGGCCTCTGGTGCACTGCCCTGTGTGGCTCTCACTGCCCACACACCATATCGTCCAACAGGATCTTGCCAGAGCCTTCCAAAGTGGGCCCCTGTAGGGACTGTCATCACCTGGCATAGTACTGCTGGTAGTACACAACACTGGCTTCAGCCCGGTCCTAGAGGTCATCATATATTGTCCTGCACTTGCCCTGAATGAAGACCTCCACAAGACCTGGGCACTTCCTGTGCCATTCAGCAGCCTTAGCCCCATCCATGCTCCTGGGGTACAAGGAAAGACAGTGGGAACTAGCCTCTGTGGTCAGAATATTGCCTTGACTCTGCTGTATTGGGCCCTTAGCCTACTGTTTCCATATCCTCATGCCTCCTACATACAACAAACTAGTGATGATGCTGATGACATAATTATCATACTGCTTCATGAGTATAACTACTCTACAGGTATCATCATATGCTTTGCAGGATTTGATCTTGACTGATCTTCACAACAAGTTTTTGATTTTTTTTTTTTTTTTTGCTAATGAACAAAATTTGACTTCAGGGGTTCAAGTCATCTGCCCAAGATCAAATACCTCTGCATAGCCTTCTTGAACTTGAATGTAAACATTCTAACAGAAATTTGTATTTTAACCATTTTTTACACTGTGTTTAAGAACATGAGACTTGATTTTGCTATTGAGAAGTGAATCAGATACCATAATTTGCAGAATGAAATTATTTTCAAAATGACTAAATTATATAAAACCATGACACCCAAAGCACATTATCTAAACAGCTTTATAGACTCATCATTTCACAATGAGTATAACAAATCTGATTTTAATAGCATTTTTGAGTGAATTCACATTTCCAAAATAGGAACACTAATTGTTCTAATTTGCCTAGCTCACAATTATGGCCAATCACTCTCATACTATGAAAGGAGATGTTGGTTGAGAACAGATGGAAGCACTAAAATATTTTCCTGCCTACAAATGGGAAATTTATTCTCTGGAGAAATTAATTTCCAAAGAGTCATTCTTGCAGACATCAGGCAAGCGGAGACCAGACTAAGCATCTTATGTGTTACATATAACTTCCCACCCTGCTGTTGGAAAACTAATGGTCAAGTATATCACCCTACTTCCATTGGCCCCTTAGTGCCTCATTCTTAAATGCAGACATATAGCTAGAAATGCCCAGATCTTTGAGAAATGCCTCTATCTTAAGAAACATAACTAGAATAGATAGAAAAGCACAGAAGAGAAACAGGAACAGCAAAAGAATCAAGAAAGTTTTGAGTAGAAAGCAGTAAGACAGATACCAAGAAAGTTAGACAAGGCACCATATGTGTGAAACAAGAGCCAGAAGCTCTGAAAAAGGAAAGTTCAGACAACAAGAATGTGCTTTTGAAGTTGAGAAATAAAATGATTGAAACTTTAACAGAATTAGTAAGGTACCTGGAAGGTACAGTTAACAAAAACTTGAGTACAGAGAAAAAGATTTCAAAGCTGCAAAATTAATGTCCATGTTGATATGGACATTTACCATGTCCATATCAACATCATAAATCCAATATCTGCTTAAATAATTTTTTAAGAAAACAAACAGAACTGGTAAGGAGGAAATTATTAAATAACTCAAGAAAAATTTGTAAGAACTGAAGGATATGCACCTCTAGACTAAAAGCTCAAACTGCGAGCAGGATAATGTATGAAAGACTAAGAACAAGGCAAGCCATCATGAAGTTCAGAGCACAAGAAACTAAGAAAGGCCCTAGAAATTTTCAGAAAAAAACAAGACAACACACACATAATCCAAAACATATCAAGTTCACAATCTCCTAACTAAGATCTTCATGCATTTGGGTCTTAGAAATTAGATCTGCTACAAGTTTATCTCAATCTAATACAGTTTCCCCAAACAGCATTTGGTCAAGTAGAAGCCTAAAGTTTGAGAGATATGTGCTTTGGTCTTGACTTTACCACTTTCTAGCCAATGAATTCTAGGAAAGTTCATTTTTCTGTGTTCCTTATGTTAAAAAGTGAGGGTGAGGCATAGTGCCTTTACTTGTAGGTTTCTGTGATTATAAAATGAGGTCTTAGTTACTTGAAAGCATCTAGTTCTCTGCTGATCACATTTTGGTTCCATTAATAATGGTTCCTTTTCCCATTTTCCCAAGGACTTACTTGCCAGGGGAGCAGATGTGGGTTGCAGGGTCACAGGATCTGTAACTGTCACAGTTGCAGATAATACAATACCTGCCCCAAGAACAACCACAAGCATCCCTATTAAGTAAGGTATCCATAATACCAGCTTGGGAAGGAAGGTTTCCCAACCCAGCTTGAAGAAGGTTTTAAAACATACAAACACATCCCAAAGTTTACAGTCAAATATGCAATTCTCACTCAGCTCTTCAAGCAGTAGTCTCCCCCGGGATCTGGCTGGCACTCCTTGGTGTGGCTACTGGTTGGGATGTACCAGCTCAGAGCAGGGTACATGATTTCCTTTCTTTACCCCCCCTAGAACAAATGCC
The DNA here is from genome assembly GCA_004027595.1 of Dinomys branickii. NCBI lineage: Eukaryota > Metazoa > Chordata > Mammalia > Rodentia > Dinomyidae > Dinomys > Dinomys branickii. The sequence continues at coordinate 5,182 of PVLD010033248.1, forward strand.
AACTGACCTGCTGGAGTAGCATTCAGGGGAAGTGCAGCAGGCTCTGTGGTGGACACAGGTATCAATAATGCCTGACCTGTGAGTGCAAAATAAAGAGAGGCCTTGTTTACTGCTGGACACCTCACCTTCCATGGAGACAACAGCCCAAAGAGAACGGCTGGCCAAGTAGGAGCATATACTTCTGCCCAGTCTGCTCTACCAGTGTTTGGTTAGTTTTTCCATCTTTTCTGCCACATTCATCCAGCTGTGGATATCACATTCCACAGTGGGACGAAAAGTATTAGAACACTGAGGATATATCCTTGGCTGGGACACTGCAGCTCTCTAAGAGCCAGAAAACAATGGGGAATTTGCTTTTTCTTTTTCCTTTTGCAGCAATCCAGCTGTGTTCATCTAAGGACATGGTAGTGAATGGAATGGCAGGGCGTTTAGCTTTCCATCTAGGTCACGGGTGGCTATGTCTGGGTCCTCAGGAGCGCCAGGCTTCCACAAGGCAGCCAGCCCTATTTCCATCTTACTGATTCCTAGGACAGTAATCAGGTATTGTAATGTTTCCTTTTAAAATGCATCTCAAATAATTAGGGAAAAATGTTGAGACCTGGTAAAATGCAGACGTGGGCTCCCTGGCATTAATTCTATTCTTCTCAATATTTGTCAATGAGTTTGTTACTTCTCATGACATTCTTTGATATATGTATGTAAGCCAAAACAATTTCATGGCCACTTCATTACTGCAGTCAGTTTCAGTAATTTGTGCCTAGACTACCCAACAGGAATTAAACTGTCAGTTTTTTTTTTCATCTGGCCCACATGGTTCAATGTAGAATCAGTCTTAATACTGGAAATGTACAGTTTCTTTTGTATATTCAACAGTGAAGGAGCTGTTAGTGCTGTAGTCAGGATGAAGAGGGTGGTTTTGTGAACACATGGCTCTTGCCAGGAGCAGTCTCACTGACCATCATTTGGTTTTTTGTCCACTTTATCAAACACTGGACTTGCTCTCCTATCAAATATCTGTAGAGTGAGAAACTGTTCATTGTTAAATGTTCCCTGAGTTCTCTTCCAGTCACTTGTTTCTGTATTTTTCAGGTAATCGAAAGTAAAAGGGTGATTCTACAAATGTTTACCAATCTGTAAATCTATGAGTAGTTTTGGTCACCTCAAGTATCACTTAGGAGATATTAATTCAATCCTAACTCATATTTTTTTCCAACTGGCCAAGCTCCCGTGCTCGTGGCCCAGCTCATTTGGAGACAACTAAGCATTTCCACTATTCAGGTGTTCTTTAGGCAGGCTGAGAAATTATTGAAGAGTCTAGATGATGAGCAAGAACCTTCTTGGCCCTCATGCTCTGTGCCCCAATGTGCGATGTGGAGTGGTACGGAATGGATGTTAATTCTTCCATGCCAGAGGGGTGCAACCATGTAAGATCATCAGCTGCCTGACTACCAGGACCATCACTAGCATGTGACAGGACCACCTGCAAGAAGAGGCAGTGCCCAGTACATTCTAGGAGGATAATATCTTGAAGTTACAGAGTGCAAAGGTTTTGTTTCCCTAGCTTATGAAAGGAACATTCTATAGCTGAAAAGCTACCAAGGAGAAGAACCAGGTAAAGATTGCACCAACCCAGGTAAGATGGGGTGGCAGCTTCAGGCTCTGTTGTTGTAGTGGGGTTTGGTGAATGGCCCATACCTGGTGGTCAAAAGAAACCAACATTAAATTCTACAGTGTTTTTTACATTATGATTTTAAATGACTTCTTTTTTTTCACTTTTATTTTAAAACTAAAAGAACAAAAACATTAATGAACAGACACAAAGTAGCATAAGAATAGTACATTCAAAACTTCAACGACTTCAAAAAACATAAATTGAATATTTCTGAAAAGAAAAATAAAGTAACAGCCTTGCATCAGGGGAGACAGTGCCAAAGTTCCATGAGTTAGATTAGTGCTCCTGAGTTATTTGGAGATAACTAATATTTTCTAACGACTCACAGGAGAAGGGTAGACAGACATTAATACATTAATTATTCCAGGGCTAGGGATATAGCTCAGCAGTACAAGTGCCTGTCTGGCTAGTGCAAGGTTCTGAGTTTGATTCCCGGTACCAAAAAAAAATGCTGTCACGTTAATTATTCCAGTGCATAAACATCTGATCCTGTTCATTTTTTTAATCTAAAGACACATTAAGAAGAATATATTCCTTTGACTGTGATGTAGGATGGATTTTTACTCTTCTGTCCTGGGAAGAGCTCTACTAGGACTTGATAAAATGAATTTTAGAAGAGAGAACTCAGCAAAGGCAAGCTACCCAGAGACTGGGCTGACCTGAGAGCACTTGTGATGGTGGTGTGGCTTCAGGCTCTGTGGTGGGGTAGAGGGCTGGAGAGCCAGCTGCACCTGATGGTTGAGAGAGTTCAATGTACCAAGATGCCTGAGGCTATTTAAATGTTTATTCAGTGACTTCTGTTAGTGACAGCCCATGTAACAGTAGTGCAGTCCTGGGAGATAAACAACCTCTTACGTGTGCAGACCACACTGGAATCCTCCAGGTGCCCGCAGTTATGTCCAGCCTGGCCCCTGTGCATGCACTGCCCCAGGGGGCTCTCACTGCCCACACACTGTACATCATCTAGCAGGATCTTCCCAGATCCTGCCCCAGTGTGGGCCCTTGTGGGGGCTGCCACTGCCTGGCCACATTGCAACTGGCGGCACATGACAGTGGCCTCAGCCAGGTCCCAGAAGTCATCACACACCATCCCCCACGTGCCCTGGATGAGGACTTCCACACGGCCTGGGCACCCCCATGTGACATTCAGTAGCTTCACCTCCACCCGGCCTCCTGGGGGACACAAAGGAGAGGGACAGGGGAGACTGGCCTCTGGTGTCAGAGCTATTTCTTCCTTTCTCTCTGAAGCTGAGTCTGTTTATCACAAGAACTTGTGTTACACACATAACTAGGAGAACAAACCACAGTCATCTTCAATTTAAATGACACATTTTTGCTTAAAAACTCCGCTTAGAAAAAAGTGGTTCTGCTTCCAATTTTTTTCTTTTCCTTTTTAAAATTAGTATATGTTTAGGATCCATAATAAGGAATTCATTGAAGGGAACTGGTATATATATATGTAGCACATCTTGAGCCTTTTTACTCTCCTTCTTCTCCCTCCCTCATGTCTCCTCCTATCCCCAAATTCCCTTCCCATCTCTACTCTATAGTCGGTCTCCATGTTTCCTATATATATTAAAAGCTTATGGAGGACTCAATGTACTCCAAACAAGGACACATTATCCACAAAGTAATTTCATTGCACAGAAGGGCAAAATAATATAAAATACACTAGATTTATAGCAACATGTCTAAGTCTTGACTCTGTTTACAAATAATGGTTAAGTCGTCCTGATACCCAGAATGCCTATTCTCATGTTAGCCTTAACGTTTTCTAACACATTGGCTCTCATAACTGTAATTTGTGAATTTGTGACATAGGAAACAACTGAACACAAACATGTGTCTAGAAGTCTTACTGTTCACTTTTTGTACATCTCTTTCTGAAAGCTGTTCACTCCTTATCCCGGTAGTGATATTGTACTCACTTGAAAGGAGTTAGACTCAGGTAAGACTCCTAAATTGCTCAAGATTACACACCTAGGAAGTGAAGAATTTCCTGTCATTTCTCTTATGCATGGGGACCTCCTGAAGTAACTCTGACTGTGGTTTTCCTCTAGTGGGGATGCATCTCTGACCTCACTTTCCAGGCAAGTCTTTTCATACCTGTGGATGAAAGTGTAGCGGATATAGGGATTTTGGCCAGGGAAGTGTCTGAGGCAACCCCAATTACATGGAGAATATGAAAAGTTATTGTCAGTAACTATGTAACATAAAACCAGAAGTAAAAAAATGAGAACTTCTTTTGGAATCCAACCTGCAGGTTAGTAGGAGGATTATCTTATTATCTGTCTTATTTGGAGGATTTTCTTTCATCTAAACTGCCATCATCTCTATCACCTTGATTTTTTCTGTGACCATTTCTTCCTACAAAGGTAACAGATGCCGTAGAACTACCATGATTTCACCAGAGCCAAGTGCCAGAGGCCAGGTCCTTGGGTAGCCTCACTCAGCACAGTTCTGCACCCTTCCCACCTGTGGTTCTCAGAATAACTACAGAAAATGCACCATCTGCAGATAAGGAGGCATTTCCCAGGACAGCCTGGGCTTCGCTTGGCCCCTCCTAGAACAGGATGTTCTGCACTGCAAGTCTAGGTGCTCCAGGTGTTAAACCAACAGAGTGTGTTCCCAGGTCCCTCAGGTGCTATGTGAAATGGAGCATATGCTGAAGGGACTCCATTGTCCTGAGTGACTTTCCTGAGCCTTGGGAGAGCAGTTCCTCTTGGACTATAGGCATCTCTTTCCCTTCCCACCTGTCTATGAATAATAATGATCCTTTGCCTGACTTGCCACACCTGTGTTCTGCTGGCCAGTGAAGATGCAGAACTGCTGTGGCAGCTGGGACTGTTTGCGCCCCTGTCAGAGTCAGAGCCCTATAGTACCAACTAGCTCAGTGTAAGTAAAACTACTTATCAGATTAAGATTTTAACACAAAGCTAAGGTTATCAAGCCTACTATCTAGTAAGCTACTCAATATTAATTAATGTTTTGCATCATTGCTATTAGGAAGTTTAGTCAACTAAATAGCACCATACTGAATGGGCTGTTATGGGAATCATAAGCAAAAGAATTTGTTTGGTACTAGTAAAAATATCTAGATAACTTTATCACTAAAGACAGAATGAATACAATGCCAGGAAAGCAGTGGAAATGATACAGGCTGAGAAACACCTGGCTGACGGTAAAGTTTTTATAACAGGAATCAGAACAAATGTAGAATTTAACAGGAAGACGCACTGCAAGCATGGGTACAGAGGTATTCCAGGCAAAGAGGAAAATTCTTATCTTTAAGATGTGTTGTTTTATAGAATAATTAGGATGAGAGTTGGAGCCCAATATCACAAAGAAGTTTAACATACTCAAGGAGATAAGACTGTTTAAACAACTTGATTAAGCCATTCACAGCTATTCGTGTGTATAGCTCTAAGCATTTGGAATTGAGCATTTCTCAAACTCATCTTGCAGACCCTAAATCTGTCCATCTCTGTGAACAGGAGCTTAGTAGTTAGTGAGCAGGGAAAACTGGTCATAACATAACCTCTTAGAGAATTCTGGTGCCCATGAGCAGAGGGATTAGTACTACTTAATAACCCTGTTAGAGAATAAAGATTTCTAATATGGCTCCTAATTAACTGGTAAAGTTGGTTATTATACTTGTCTTTCAATTCTTTGGTCTAGTGTATTTAAACGTGAAAAACATGTAACATATAAAGACTATTCTTATGCGTGTTTCTTTTGACTTATTGTCATTCTATGAATATGAATGGTAGAAGTAAGTAAATAGCTGGTGCCAAAGGAAACACATCAGCACTGGTAAAGTACCAGTTCTAATAGCACAAAATGAATCAAACAAAAAAGTTATCTTATTCTTAAAATAGATCCTCAATCTTGACCACCAGCTCGAGACAGACTTGGCGAGCGTGAATGCCGGGACCGCGGCTGGGAAGTTCAAACTGAACGTGTTTCTCTGAGTTGTCGGGGGAGACGCGGTAGGGCAGCCCAAACTGCCGTGGCAAGACGCGGGAAAGCCCCAAACGCTGGGCGCCAGAGATGCTAGGCGTGAGGAGGGGGCTTGGCTGGGTCCCAGCACCCTGCGACCAGCTCGATCCCTCCCGCCTCCCAAACCGGCACAGCTTACCAGCGACTCCCGTCAGAAATCGGCTTTTTAGCAGTGGCAACGATCTCGCGCGAATCGGGCAGGCTACGGAGCCTAGGCCCTCAGTGGCCTGCAGTCCGAGGCCAAGGCGGCCCGAGGGGCACAGAGGAGCGGAGTATCCCACTCCCTCCCCCAGACCCGGAGAGCGCGAGGAAACAGAAGTGGCGGCGAGCGGCGGATCGCAAGCCTAGCACAAAAAACTGGCACTTTGGAACCTTCCTGCCTGCAGGGACTCCGAAAACTGGTGAGCTATCTGCGCTCGCGACCAGATCACCGAGTGGGGGAGGAGATTCATCCCTATACCTGCAGGGAACCCTGGGAGGGTGGAGGAGCGGTCTTACACACCCCACCCAGGTCTCTCGGTAGGGAGTAGCAAACCAACATCTGAACAGCCTTTTAAGTGGAACTCTCAGCAGAAAGCTTAAGGGACATTCCCCCGAAGAGAAGTTATTGGAGCAGCCTCTGCAGCAGACCTTTGCCTGCTGAACTGCCTGGGGAATTTATAGCTCCACATTTTGAATCTGATACCCAAAAATGGGAAAACAGAGGAACAAAACGCAGTCTCAAAACTCAACCCCACCCAGAACAAGTTTTGAACACAAGGATACAGGGGAACCAGGAAGCCACACACCTGCAAGTTATGAAATGATTGCATCCGAAATGAAACAACTCCGACAGGCCATAAAAGAGCTTAAAGCAGAAATAAGCCACATACCTGCAATGATATCTCAGACAAAAAACGAGCTGAAAACAATGATGGAAGAAATGTTCCGTACACATAGAGAAGAAATAGATAAAAGACTAGAAGAAAATAGGAAACAAATGGAAACGTTACAAGAGCAATTTATGAATGAATTACCAATAATGAAACAGGTCCAAAGAGAATGCCAGGATTTGAAAACTTACACTGAAAGCATGCAAAACCACTTAAAAGAAACCAAAGATAGAATTTCAGAACTTGAAGACAGCATGGCAGCTTATGAGTGTGAAAGGAAGAATCTCATAATATCATCAAAGACACAAGAAAAGTCAATCCAACAGCTCCAAGATGAGGCAAAACGTAACAATATTCGAGTTATAGGAGTGTGTGAAACAGCAGGAGATGGCACAAACAATATAAAAAGAATATTTGCTGAAATAATAGCAGAAAATTTCCCAAACAAGTTAAAAGATACTGAAGTTCAGCTAATCGAAGCATATAGAACCCCAATGATACATAACCCAAGAAACACACACAGGCATATGATAGTCAAGATCCCAGATATCCAGCAAAAGAACACAATATTAAAAGCTGCTAGAAAAATGAAACAGATCACCTATAAAGAAAAGCCCATCAGAATCACAGCAGACTTCTCAACGGAAACAATGCAATCAAGAAGAGCTTGGAGTGAGGTATTACAGATTCTGAGACAAAACAACTTCCAACCCAGATTGATGTATCCTGCAAAACTATCCCTCAAATTCAATGGAGAAATAAAGTATTTCCACGACAAAGAATAACTGAAGAACATCATGAATGCCAAACCAGCATTGCAAACAGCACTAAAAGATATTCTACACAGAGAAAAAAGAGACCACAATTCCAAGAACAACATTAGAAACAACTCCCTAAACAAAATAAGCAAATAAACAGCCAGCAAACGAAGAAAAACATCAAATAAATAACATGACTAGAATAAGCCAACATATAACCATGATAACCATTAATGTAAATGGCCTCAACTCAAAAGTCAAAAGGAAAAGATTGGAAGACTGGATTAAGAAACACAATCCAACAATATGCTGTATACAGGAAACACATATTACTCAAAAGGAAATCCACAGGTTGAAAGTTCAAGGTTGGAAAACAATTCTCCATGCAACAGGTCCCCAGAAAAAAGCAGGAGTAGCTATTATGTTTGCAAACAATGTACACTTCAAACCAAAAACAATCAAAAGAGATAAAGAAGGCCACTACATACTAGTTAGGGGAAAGCTACAAGAGGAAGAGGTAACAATCCTAAACATTTATGCACCAAACCATGGAGCACCTAACTTTACAAGTCAAATCTTGACAGACGTAAAAAATCAAATAACTAATAACACTATTGTAATAGGGGACCTAAACACACCTCTGACGCAAAGAGACAGGTCAACCGGACAGAAACTCAGCAAAGAAATAACAGACCTGAACCAAAAGTGTGAACAAATGGACTTAGTAGATGTATACAGAGTGTTCCACCCCACAACATCAGAATACACATTTTTCTCAGCTGCACATGGGTCTTTCTCCAAAATAGACCATATTCTAGCCCATGGAGCATATCTACCTAAATGCAAAAGAATTCAAATTATCCCGTGCATACTATCGGACCACAGTGCAATAAAATTGGAAATTAATGACAAAGAGAACTCCAAAATCCACATAAACACGTGGAAATTAGACAACAACCTACGGAATAACAAATGGGTCACACAAGAAGTTAAAGAAGAAATTAAAAAATTACCTACAAATAAATGAAAATGCAAGCACAACCTATCGGAATCTGTGGGATGCAATGAAAGCAGTCCTCAGAGGGAAATTTATAGCAATGAACTCATATATAAAGAAAATAGAAAGAGAGCAAACAAATAACCTAATGATACACCTCAAACTCTTAGAAAAAGAGCAACAAGCTAAACCAAGAGCCCAAAGAAGGGAGGAGATTATAAAACTCAGGGAAGAAATTAATGCAATTGAGATGAAGAAAATTCTACAAAAAATTAGTGAATCAAAGAGTTGGTTCTTCGAAAGAGTAAATAAAATTGATAAACCCCTAGCCAACCTTATCAAAAAAAGAAGGGAAAGATCTCA
>PVLD010033249.1:0-13841 GCA_004027595.1 Dinomys branickii
TCCTTGTCTACCATGCCCTAAAAGGTCAGCTTCTTTCCAGGCCAATCCAGTATATTCTTTCTTGCTCCCTCACATTTGTTACTGTGTAATACACTCTGTATTTTGTTTATGCATTATTTATTGTCTGCCTCTATATTGTCAGATGTAAAAGTTCATGAGAGCAAGACTTTTTGGCTTTTGTATGTTAATATATTTCAGCATCAAGGACAGTGTCTAGCACACACAGTCACTCAATAAGTATTTCTTGAAAGAATGAATAATTACCTTCTAACGACAGCCAATTGTTGATCCATAAAGCTCTGATATCTATATTTAATTGCTGTCTTCATGAGCTAATGTTTACCATAGATTTCCATATACCTCACACTGCAACGTTCCACTCAAAACTGTTAACAAGTTCTTAGAACTGCATGACAGATAGTGAACATGGCAACCAGAGCTTTGGAATGGAAGAGAGGAAAATCTAGAAAGATACGTAAGAGTGAAAAAAGGGGATAAACAACTTATATAAATATGGAGGTATATGGCTGAGATAGACAGTCTTTAAAATGGTTTTCACTAATCCTTGCCTCCAAGTTTTCAAGAGGAATATTTTCCCCTTTAATGTGGGTTGAATATAGTATTCATCTCTAAAAAAGACAATATCAAAAAATGTAAAAGTATGCCTTTTCCAACATCAAGTTACAAAAGTAACACTAGTTTTTGTGTTGCTTGCTCTTTCTCATATAGATTAAGTAAAATTCTATTTTATAAGCTGCTTTATGGGACAGAACTGAGAAAGGCCTTTGCCAAAAGACAGAAAAGGCCTGAGACCTTCAGTGAACTGCTTGTGAAAAGCTGAATCCTTTCAACCATTCGAAATGGGCTTGGGAGCACATTCTTTCCCTTTAGAGTCTTCAGGTGACTGCTATTCTGGCCAATACCACAGTTACAGCCTTAGAGGTTCAGCTAAGTCGTTGCCTGTTTCCTGACCCACAGAAACCACAAAATCATAAATATTTGCTGCTTTACACTATTTTTTTTTTTTTTTTTGCGGTACTGGGGATCGAACTCAGGACCCTGCGCTTGCTAGGCAAGCGCTTATTCCACTGAGCTATATCCCCAGCCCATATTTGCTGCTTTAAACCACTAAGTTTTGAAGTAAATTTTTACTCAACTGTAGATAACTAATGCAGTGGTCATATAACAAAGTATATAATTATATGAATAAGTATCTTATTAAGGTGCTCATCTTGAGTAAGGACCTATGTTCACAGTATTATTTATCAATCTGGTTATATTTATTAATTAACTCTACAAGCAGTATATTGAGAATTAACTTAGTAACAGGGAGAATTCAAGAGGATATGGGATGAAGTGATAGAATTATGTGTAAGCTTTTACTTTAGTGGAAATTTAATGTAGAGTTGAGGTGAGGGTCATGGTGACAAACGTCAAGTCTAAAAATCAACAATTAGTAATTTCAGGCAAAAAATAAAACTGGGTGATTTATGTAGAAAAACTAGCCACTGGGCATGTGATACCTTTACTGAAGGCCTCTTGGGGATAGTAAACAATGAGTTGAATTTTGACTAACGAGAAAGATTCCATAATGAGAAAAAAATCTCTACATAGAACATGATAGGCAGAAGAAATGGCAAATGCTGAGCAGGAAATAAGTATATAGACAAGAGCTGGATCATGTAACTTGTTTTAGATTTTATTCTAAATGCACTGGAAAGTCTTTCAAATTTAGATAGGGAAGTGGAATGTCCATTTTTAAGCATTTGGATGGTCAATCTGGTTTCCATGTAGAGGAAGTGTTGCTGTGAATAGGGAATTAGGGAAAAGAAAAACAATTACAAGGCAATAAATGTGAAATGGAATTGCATGGAAACAATAAATGGTTGGTCTATTCACCACGGTTTCAGTTGCTTTTATAAGCAATGGAGCACTGAGCTCCCAAGTTTTTGTCTGAGGTGAATGAAACTGTAGAGGACTAACAAGAAGGACTTATGCACTTACTGGTCTAACTTACATGATTAGCAAATTTATGTGTGCATAGTATGGCATTTGGGGAATAAAAGAGAACTAAGTCAATCCACTTGTTCTTGGGATAGGGCTAGGCTTATTTCTTTTATTGATCAAATCAACATTTCTACATATACTTATTATTTTGTACACAAAACAACTCATTGTTCAAGAAGGAAGTGTAACTTTGATAGTTTTAAAATAACTGCATTTTTTGTGTTCATAAGTGAGATTGTTTTTGTGACCATGAATGCTAGCTTTGCAGCACCAAAACCCAATTAAATGTCAAGTATATTTTTTCTTAAACAGCATAATAAGTATTCCACATATAAATAATTCTTCATCTTCCTTTATGCTGATTAAGATTCTAAGTAACAAATACATTATAAGAGTTATATTGATTTGCCTTATCAACTTCAATGACCAACAACTACCTCGATGCAGACTGATTGTCTGAAAATCTAATGGAAAGTGGGATGAGAGAGAGGTGAAGTAGGAAGTGGACATAAACTTTCCAAGTCTCTAGAGTTCTAAAAACATGACTTCATTGCAAGTTTAGCATTCAGGTGGAGAGCCCTAAGAACAACATAGGTCCTTATTATAAGTATACCTTTAAATATGTATATGAGGAGGGATGTTGTATTAGTTCCTTTTGTCTGCTCTAGCAAATTACCACAGTTTAGTAGCTTAAAGCAACATGAAAATATTCTTTCACCAATGCTGGAGATCAAAAATCTGAAATCAAGGTTTGAGCAGGATTAGTTTTTCTTGATGATTCTTTTTTTTAAATCTTATTTTAAAGAGAGCAGTAAATGAGAAAAGAAAAAAAAAGAACAATAACAGCATACCAGCATCACAAACATAAACCAAAGCAAGAACATTTAAAGTGATACAGGGTATTGAAAGGAAGAGTTAATGCTTAAATTTTTTTATGTTCTGACCAATTTTGCATGCTTATATCTGGTAATCTGAGCAACTAATTTGAAAGTAACAAAATGCAATGGAACTACCATGGTGAATTCCTACCATCTTGTCTAGTGAAACTCTGTAATATCTCTAATGTTTTATCTAATAATTATTTTCTTATCTCTTTAATGTTTTGAACAATTTTCCATTCTTACATCTGGTAATCTGAGCAATGTAGTTGAGGATAGTGATATACAATATAACAACCACTGTTAATCATATTATTTTATCTTGTCTTGATGATTCTGAGGGATAATATATTCCATGTCTCTTGCCTAATTTCTAGCACTTTTTGGGATATTTTGCCTGGTAGAAATAACACTTTAATTTCTACCTCTGGGTCTGCATGTTCTTCCTTGTGTGTCTTTGAGTCTCAAATTTGCTTTTATTTCATAAAAATATAACCAATGTTTGGATTTAGGTCACACTCTCAAGCTGAGATGACCTCATCTTGAGATATTCTAGTATTTACTTCTGTAAAGACTATTTCAAAATAAGGTCTCACTCTTAGGTACTGGAGGTCACCACTTGGTCATATCTTTTTGAGGAATATGACTCAATTCCCTACTGATGGTACATAAAAATGATTAGGTCTGAAAAGCATTTTGTGAACGCATAATTTTTGTAATGAGTTATAAGCAAACATTTTATGATCAAAGATAAGTTAATTTTTAAGTTTTCATGTTCAGAAAATAGAAGTACAAAGAAAAAATACAATGTGCAATTTAATTTAAAGATTGTTTTAGCTGGGCATGGTGATGCACACCTGTAATCCCAGCACTTAGGAGGCTGAGGTAGGAGGATCACTGCAAGTTCGAGGCCCGCATCATCTTCAAAGTGAGCTCAAGGCCAGCCTGAACTGCATAGTGAGATCCTCTCTCTCTTTTTCTTTTGTTCCTCTCTCAAAAAGACAAAAAATTTTTTTGTCCAACAGAAAAGAACCATCTTTATGTAACCATTAAAAGAACTATTTTAAGGTTGAATTTTAAAAATAAGAAATTGAAATAGACATGATAAAAGTCTATAATTCACAACTCTGCTGCTTGATGAATTTTTAAAAATTAAACATATCCATGGAAATATCATCTATATCAAGAAATTGAATATTATCAGTAGCCGAAAAGTTCTTCTTATGACTCCAGTCATTACCTGCATCCCTGAGGATAATGACAACCATAATTTGTAATCCTCATACAACATTTCTTCCTGAATTTAAACTCTTTATAAATGAATCATATAGTATATTATTCTTTAGTACCTGCATATTTTATTCAATATTATATACACGTGCTGAAACATTTTTCAGTGCTGTGTAATATTTTACCATATGATTACATAACAATTTACTAACCAATTCTACAATTGTTGGATATTTTAGTTGCTACCATATTTAGTTATTATTAACAGTAATACTATGGATATTAACGTACTTGTTTGTAGTGTGTATATATATTTACATTTACTTTGGGCATGTAGGTGAAAGTGGAATAATTGGATCATAGGGTATGCATACATTCACTTTCAGTTGATATTATAATATTTTCCAAAGTGTTTGTACCAATTAATATTCTCATTGTAGTGTTTAAAAATTCCACTTCCTCCACATGATTTACAACATGTGGTGTTACCTATTTTTTAATTATCTTATCTGGTAGGAAATTTAAGCAAAGCATTATATGATTTGACGCTAAGAAGTGAAACTATTTTACTTTAATGATAGGTATTTCTCTTTAAAGAATCCAAGAGTGATAACACTCAATCCATAGAAAATAAAACTACTTGGCCCTAGAGTGAGTAACATTTTTAACATATTGTTCTTGGTATTTATACTTTACAATCTGTAGATGAAGAAAAACATTCTCAAGTAAAAGTGAAGATTTGAAGGAAAACACTAGCAACCTTGGCAGTGTAACATAAAAGGAAGCTAGGGTGAGAGGTAGGAGGAAGAAATGTAAACAAGTGTTTCACATCTCCATCTCATAAAGTGGGTAGTAGGGAGATAACAGGTAAAAGTTGATAGAACATGAAATATAGTTTAATATATATTCTCTAAAGTTACAAAAGCAAGCTATAGAAAATCTCTGAGATAACGTAATTAAGGAAAAAGTAGACAAGATATGGAGTTAGGGTTAATAATTGAGTTGATGTACATTTTTCATAGAATAGTGAATAGATACAGTTTAACTTGATCTAGAAATACATGCGTGAATATATTGTTTATACTTGCTAAACTAGGTATTAAATGAACTAGAAAAGATTAAAGCAGTTGCCACTGGAGCGCACTCCTTAGGATGGAGTAGGCTGTGTCTGCAGATGATAGGTTTGCATTATAATGTTTTCCATACAACTTAATTGCTTACCATGTGAATATAGTACATTTTTAAAATGTTTCTTAAATTTTTTTGTCTTTTTGAGACAGGGTCTCACTATGCAGTTCAGGTTGGCCTTGAACTTACTTTGTAGCCCAGGCTCCCCTTGAACTTGCAATAATCCTCCTTCCTCAGCCTCCCGAGTGCTAGGATTATAGGCGTGCGCCCCCGCATCCAGCTGAATATAGTCCCTTGATAAAAATGAAGTTTCTATAGTAAAAATTATTTAGTAAGAATACTTGGTGTCAATTATTTCAACTCTCACACCAGAGAAAAGAAAGAAAAAAATCAAAGTGAGAATGCATAAACATTATGCTATTCAAAAATTGGAATACCAGAAAAGAAAATAGGGGAAAAATAAATGAGGAAAAAATGGATCAGCATAAGGTTGAAAATAAATGGTAAATGAAAATTCTTATTGTTTTACTTAAAATATTTCCTTCAAAATTTCATCTGGTTTGATGTGCACTTGGACAGATGTACATTCAGAAATATAGGGATAGTGTGATGGCTGACTTATCACTCATTTTTTTAGGTCAATTCATTGTTTACATTTTTTTTCAGATAAAATATCGCTGTCAGTCTAATCTTATTACTCCTTGCTTATAATACTCCACTGGGTTTCTCATTTTCTATACAATTGAACATTAAATCCTTGCTGGCATGCTAGGCACTGGATAGTATAGCCTCAACATAAAGATTGTCTAACATTATGCTACTGGCAAAGTGTTCAGATGGAATTTGAACTCCAGCTGCCTTGCCTTTGAAACTTGTGTTATTTACCCTACACTATGTACCTTATCACGTGAATTTTTTTATGAAGAGATACACATGAGAATGTTCATAACCATGTATGTGGCTTGTGAGAATTAAAAAATGGAAGTATTGTAAGTGTCTAATAGAAGATATTAACAAATTTATATACAGTCATTTTCTTAGTTACTTTCTCAGTGCTGTGACAAAATACTCAACACCTTCAAATTAAAGGAAGCAAGGTTAGTTGGACTCACAGTTGCAGACCATGGTCAGGTGACTCCAAGAAAGAAAGAGCATGGCAGAGGGGCATGGTGGAGAAAAAGTGCTCAACTCATGGCAGCCAGGAAACATAAAGGAGACTAGACTATATCTTTCCAGTTCATGCTCCCAGAGACTCATGTGAAGGTCGGCCCCACCTCTTCACAGCATGTTCAACTATGAAACTTATCACTGTATGAGTTTACTGAGTGTAGCACTCCCAGATTCCAATCACCTTCCACACATAGAATGTTGCAGGACATTTTGGATCTAAATTATATCACCTAACCATCTGAACCCCTTTGCTCATTACAGAAGGGTAAAATAACCAAAGGGTAAATCATCTAAATTATATCAATAATGCTTTCCATTCCTTCTGTGGGACGGCGGGGCCAGTGAGCAGAGTGAGTCTGTGCTTCCTGCATTCCCTCTTTGTGACTGTGGGGCCTGTGAGCACATTGAGTCCACACCCAGCACTTTCTCAATGTCCTCGGGGTGGCAGAGACTGTGAGCAGAGTTTGAGTCCACACTCCATGCTTCCTCCATTGCCTCGAGGATGGCAGGGTGTTTGAAATGGCAGGGAGTGTAAGGACACATGCCTTTGTTAAGTAGACTGACAGGAACCCCAAGACCTGAGACCCAGGAGAACAGCTGGGTCTCGGGTGCATGGGCTCACACATGGCTTTGGAGGGCAGAGTAATTGGTGAGACAAGCAGAATGTAAGTGTCTGATGCAGCAGTGAGGAGCCAGCAGTTAAACTCCTGATAACTCCACCAGAAGTCCAGTCCCAGGCCCCACATCCAGAGGCCAAGATCAGCTCCATACTCAACAATACATTTCTGAGATTTAATATGGACTCTATCACAGAACTGCAAGCACCAGAGGTATTGTACTACTTTCATGCTCCCATATTTTCTGATTGGATGTCCCTCTACTGTCTAATTGGATGTGATTTTGTCTTCTTCCATATTCCATTGTTATTTTTGAATTTAGAGTTTTTCTTTTTTCTTTTCCTATGTTTCTCTCCTCTCTTTCTCACATCTCCCTTTTTCTTCTTTTTTTCCTTTGGTTCATTTTCATTCTCTTTCTCTTTTTCCCTTCCTTTTTCAACAGTTGGGTTTCTTACTCTTTTTCATCCTCTACTCACTTTCTCTCCTCAACTACTTCTTGCATTTAAACTTTCAAGTGAGTAAACATCATCTCTGCCCTTTCTGACTACTCCTTTGTACTCTATTTTATTCTTTCCCTCCTGTGTCCTCCAGTTTCCCAATCTTGGGTGATCAGCCTTTAATTTCCAGCCCCGACTCTACTATTTTTGACCTTACTCATCACTTTAGCCTACCCTCTAACCATCTTAACCCCTCTGCTTATTACAGAAGGGTAAAATCTCCTAAGGGGAAAATCACTGCATACATGTGCACAGTATATGTTTGATTTTGTTACATAATTTTAGAGTTTATTCTCATGATCAGAGGTAACAGGTTAATGGCTACCATAGTTTATCAGTAGTTAAACTGCACTTGAAACTATTGTTACTAACTGTACGACTTTAGCCAGAATATCATATGTGTTATAAACAGTTTTTCTCTCCTGTATGATAACACTGTAACTGTATGAGGTGGTAATCACCACCACAGTGCAGCATTAAAGGATTAGGAGCTGAGCCAGATAGTAATCTTGCATCCTTTAAAATTGGAAAGACTGGGCCTTGGATAGCTGTAAGAAACCATCTACATCTAGAAGAAATGCCTGAAGAACAGACACCCTCTAGGGAAATCTAACTACTAGCAATAAAGCTATACATCACAACAAACTGGCAAGTTTCAACATAGGAAACAAAATATAAAAGAGAAAATATAACATGACAAGATGCTGAAGCAAAATACAACGCCAGACCCCCAGCCTACCCAGAAAAATCACAGAACTCAAAGATGTAGATGAAATTGGAAATCAAACATTGGAACTTTCTGAAATGAGAGCAAAAGATGTGAAAAAAACAATGGGAAAGGCCTATGGAGGTAATAACTTCTCAGATATGGAAAGTAATGATGGTTAAAATAAAAGAAGTTAGAAAAGACATAGATGAAAGAATAGATGAGCTTAGAAAATTGATGGGAATAAATAATCCCCAGCATAAGAAAGAAATAAAATCCATGAAACATATCCACATTGAAATCCAAGAGATTAAAATCTCCATTGAAACTGTATGAAACAGGTTGAATGAAGGAGAGGACAGGATTTCATATCTTCAAGACAGAATTATAGACAGTGACAATGAAAAGAAAGATATCTTAAAATTAGCAAGAGACTATGAAAAATAAATCCAAGAGCTACAAGATGAAGCAAGGAAAAATAACATAATATTGATTGGGGTCAATGAGAAACCCGGAGACAGCACAAATGACATTAAAAAAAAAAAAAAACTCTTCACAGGAAATGATGGCAGAAAACTTCCAAAGTGTGGACAAAGAACTTGACATGAAAATAAATGAACCATTTAAAAAAAAATTTTGTCTTTTTGAGACAATGTCTCACTATGCACTTGAGGTTGGCCTTGAGCTCACTTTGTAGACCAGGCTGGTCTTAACACTCAACAATCCTCCTGCCCCAGCCTCCCAAGTGCTGGGATTACAGATGTGTGCCACCACACCCAGAACATGAAGCATTTAGATCTCCATTCTTGACCAAAATAAAACTACATCAAGACATACAATAATCAAGATTTCAGAAATTCAGCACAAGAACAAATTATTAATAGCTGTTAGAGAAAAGAAACAAATCACCTATAAAGGAAAGCCTATCAGAATCATGGCAGACTTACGAATACAGACCCTGAAGTCAAGAAGAACTTGGAGTGAAGTATTCCAAGTCCTGAAAGAAAACAACTTCTATCCCAGATTGATGTATCCTGCAAAACTATCTTTCAAAACTAATGGAGAAATAAGATACTTCCATGACAAAGAACAACTGAAGAGATGTATGAACATAAAATCAATGCTATAAAGGTGCTAAAAGATATGCTAGACAGAGATGAAAATGACCACAATTCCAAGAGCAACAACAGAAAGAAACCACCAGGAAGGACAAGTAATTAAGCAGCAGGGAACCAACAGCATGAAAATAGCATGACCGACACAAAGCAATACATATCAGTTATAACCATCAGTGTAAATGACCTCAATTCATCAATCAAAAGAAATAGACTGGCAGACTGGATCAAGAAACAAGATCCAACAATATTCTGTATACAAGAAACATATTTAATGCAAAAAGAAATTCATAGACTGAAAATCAAAGGCTGGAAAACAATTTTACATGCAACAGGAACCCATAAAAAAAACAGGAGTAGCTATTTTTTTGCAGACAATGTCAACTTCAAACCAAAAATGATCAAAAGGGATAAAGAAGGTCACTACATATTTGTTAGGGGGCAACTTCAAGGAGGAAAGGTAACAGTTTTGTATCAAATACAGTAGCACCTAATATATAAGGCAATTATTGATAGATATGAAAAATCAAATAAGTTATAACACAATTGCAATGGGAGACTTCAATACCCCATTGTCACAAAGAGATAGATCAACTTGAAAAAAGACCAGCAAAGAAATAATAGAACTGATCCAAACCCGTGAACAAATGGACTTAGTAGATGTTTTTAGATTGTTCCACCCAACATCATCAGAATACACATTTTTCTCAGCTGCACATGGAACATTCTCTGAAATAGACCATATACTAGCCCACAGAACATGCTTAAGTAAATGCAAAGGAATTGAAATTATCTCATGCATAATACCTTAGCATAGTACGATGAAATTAGAAATTAATGGCAAAATAAAATGGCAAAAACTCCACAAAGAAGTGGAAATTAAATAATACCTTCCTAAACAACCAATGGGTGACAAATGAAGTAAAGGAAAAAATTAAACAATATCTACAACTAATTGAGAATGCAAATACAACATATAGGAACCTATCTGATGCAATGAAGGCAGTCCTAAGAGGGAAATTTATAGCAGTGAATTCTGACATTTGGAAAACAGAATGAGCACAAATAAGTAATATAATGTTACACCTTAAGCATCTAGAAAAAGAAGAGCAGGACAAACCAAAGCTCATAGAAGTGAGGAAATTATAAATACCAGAGCAGAAATTAACACAATGAGAACAAAGAAAAAAATATAAAGAATTAATGAATTGAAGAGTTGCTTGAGTAAATAAATAAAATTGATAAATCCTTAGCCTACCTTATGAAAAAAGGAAAGAGAAGACTCAAATTCATGCATTGAGGAATAATAAGGAGGAAGTCACTACAGATCCTCTGGAAATTCAGAAGAACCTCCGTACCTACTTTGAAAATCTTTATGCTCATAGGATGGAAAACAGAAGAAATGGCCAGATTCCTAGATATGTATGAATTATCAAAGCTGAATCAAGAAGATACAAAAATTCTGAATAACCCAGTATCCATTACTGAGATTGAAAATGTGATTAAAAATTTACCAACAAAGAAGATCCCAGGTCCTGAAAGGATTCACTGCTGAATTTTGCAAGAAATTTTTTTTCAGTTGTAAAATATTTTATTTAAAACTTACTGTTCAAAAAACCAAACTGCATGGGAAATACTTCAAAGAATCAACAACTGGGCTGTCATCTTGTTGAAAAGTTTTTGCAAATCAAAAGAAGTCACCAATAGACTAAAAAGGAAACCCATGAATTGGGAAAAAATTTTAGCCAACTACCCCTCAGAATTCTATCTAGAACATACAAAGAATTTTAAAATATCAGGTCCCCAGAATTCAAAGACCCAATCCAAAAATGAGCGTCTGAGATGAATAGACACTTCTCAGATGAAGAAATACTAGTTGCCAATAAATACATGAAAAAATGTTCAATATCATTAGTCATTTAAGAAATGCAAATTAAAACAATACTGAGATTCCATCTCACCCCAACAAGAATGGCTATCATCAAGAAATCAAGCAATAACAAATGGTGGAGAGGCTATGGGGAGAAAGGAACTCTTCTCCATTATTGGTGGGCAGGAGGCATAGCAATCCCTGATTACAAATTATACTACAATGCTAATGTGATAAAGTCAGCATGGTACTGGCAAAAAAAAAAAAATAGACCTGAGGACCACTGGAACAGATTAGATAATGTGGACACAACTACAAACACATTCAGCCACCTTATCTTTGACAAAGGGACCAAACAGGTTCACTGGTGGAAAGATAGCCTCTTTAATAAATGGTGCTGGGAAAAAAAGCTATCTATATGCCAAAGGCTAAAACTAGACTCATGTCTATCACCATGCACTAAAGTCAAAACGGATCAAAGATTTAAATGTTAAAGCAGAAACACTAAATCTACTGGGAGAGAAAGTAGGGGTAGGCACAGTCTTCATGAACAAAACCCACACTGTACAGGAAACACTTCAAAGAATCAACAACTGGGATCTCATCCTATTAAAAAGCTTTTATACTTCCAAAATAATCAGCAATAGAGTGAAAAGACAACCTGCAGAGTGGGAAAACATTTTAGCTCGCTGTCCTAAAGATGGAGGACTTATATCTAGAACATATAAAGGATAAACAACTCAGATACCCCAAACTCAAAGGCACAATCCATAAATGAGCATCTGAGATGAATACACACTTGTAGATGAAGAAATAAAAATGACAAATAAATATATGAAAAAATGTTCAACATCATTAGTCATTCGAGAGATGCAAATTAAAGTAACACCGAGATTTCATCTCACCCCAGTAAGAATGACTATCACCAAGAAATCAACCAACAGCCAATCCTGGAGGGGCTGAGGGGAAAAAGGAGCTCTTTCACTGTTGGTAGCAATGTAGACTGGTGCAACCATTTTGGAAATAAGTCTAGAGCTTCCTCAAAAAATTAAGATTAGAGGTCCTATTTCAGTCAACCATTTCCCTTCTAGGTACTTTCCCAGAAGAACCAAAAGCATCATACCACAGCAATATATGTGCACCCATATTCATAGCAGGAAAATTTGTCATAACAAAAGTTTGGAAACAATCCAAATGCCCATCAACTGAAGTGTGGATAACTAAAATGTGGTATTTTTATACAATCGAATATTACTCAGCTATGGCTTTTATAGGTAAATGAATGCAACTAGAGACCATAACTATAAAGAAATAAATGAGACTCACATGTGTAAACACCATAATGTCTCCCTAGTGTAATAATCTGCAAGAGTAAATACAACTGACAGGTACAGTAGATATTGTCAAAGGGAAAGAAACTGCTTAATAGGAAAGAACAACTGGGATGAGGAGAAAAAGGAAAGAAAAATGGAAGGGAAATTTTATATATGCACACACACACAAGATAGCTAAGATAATTGTGCTACTAATTCCTGTTGGTTTATTGAAAGGAACAGTTAATGTTTAATTCTTCAATCAATCTTGCATGCTTATACCTGCGAGCCTGAGCAACTACTTTGAAGATAACAATAAATAACCACTGTTTATTTTTTTATTCTTTTTTTTTAAATAAAAGTACAAAAACATATTAACAAACAGACACCAATTAGCATAAAAAATAGTACAATAACAACTGATCTATAGACAAGGTGACATGGTCTCAACAGTGGTTATTGCTTTATCCATTGATATCTTCGAAGTGTAAATATATGAACCCATATACTGACATGCAAAATTAGTCAGGCCATTAATCCTCTCAACAACATAAAAACACAAAAACCAAACATCCAAAGACAGAAAACAAAACAGGCAAACAACAACAACAACAAAAAAACCACCAATAGTTGCTGCTTTGCATATTGATATCTTCGAAGTGTGTGTTCAGGATAATACCTACAGACATATATTGATCAAATAACCCGTCATCAATTATTCCTTATCATTAAGGGATATAATACAATACTAGAACCATGTTAGCCCTCCTGCATATATGTATATTCATATATGCATACATACATTTCTGTCTCTTTCTTTTCTTCTTTCCCTCGTCCCATCTGTTCTTTGTTTTTGAACAGATTTCCTTCATGTCTCTTAGTTTATATTCCCACGCTCGGGTTCTTACACCAGTGATACAATGCATTGCCTGCACATGTATCCCTGATTTATTTCACTTATGAGTATGGACTCCAGTTTTGACCACTGGCCTACAAAGTTCCCAAAACTGTCTTTCTTTATAGCTGAATAATATTCCATTATATAAAAATGCCACAATTTTTTAATCCAGTCTTCTGTGGATGGACACTTGTGTTGCTTCCACATTTTAGTTATTACAAATTGTGCTGCTATAAACATGGGTGCACATATGTCAGAGTGATATGATGTTTTCAGATCTTCTGGGAAAATACCCAGAAGAGGAATAGCTGGTTTAAATGGAACCTCTAGACCTAGTTTGCTGAGAAATCTCCAAACGGCTCTCCACAGTGGTTGCACCAGTCTGCATTCCCACCAGCAGTGTAATAGAGTC
>PVLD010033250.1:0-13841 GCA_004027595.1 Dinomys branickii
TTACCTACTTTGTCTTCCAGTAGGTTTAGAGTTTCTGTTTTGATGTTGAGGTCTATGATCCATTTTGACCTGAGTTTGGTGCATGGTGATAGACTGGGGTCTATTTTCAGTTTTCGGCAAGAGGCAAGCCAGCTTTTCCAGCACCATTTATTAAACAGGCCTTCTTTTTTCCAGTGGGTTTGGTTGACCCCTTTGACAAGGATTTTTAAAGGATGCCTTTGGGTCCCAGTTTTCTACCTCTTTTACCTTAAGATCAACAAGGCAAGTCTCACTCAACAAAGAAGACTTGAGCAGACTGCAAATGTTGTGCTGGACAAAGTGGAATCATCCACTGTAATTCATAAGAAAATCCACTATGCAGAATTCTGTGAACTTTTGGTGGTTCACATGCAGGCCACTCCCGCAGCATCCCGGGCAACAGAGCCTCTACCGGGTCACATGCGGGATGCTGTCTACTCAGCTCAGCGTTCCTAGTGAGCAAAACATTCAGCACATCATGCTGTTGGTTCTTGTCTTTTTTCTTACTAATACAATTATTTTTGGTCGAGAGGAAATGAGTGGCCCAGGTTTTGAAATATAAAAGGCTGTATCCAATTTAGTAACTGTCATCATGTGGAGCTAATAGATTTATAACAGGAAATCTCACTTTAGAGAGATTCTCAACCACCAGTATTCCCCCTGAAACCTCTGGGCCACCAGCCCCTTGCAATACTTCTCATTCTAGAAAATGTATGCAGTTTCTGAGTCATTTTTTATTGACAGCATATGTCCTTTGTATATCAGAGTGAAAATCTACAAGAGAAAAATAATCAGCCAGGTATCATAAGACAGCTCCATATAATCCAATCAAAACTAAATGAACAAATTCATTAAGCTACTTTACAAAATCACAGTTCACAATTACTTGCACTGCAGCTTTCCCCAAAGGTCTGTGCCCACAGCGCAGCACATCACTCCCCTTCACCCAGGGCAGGTCAGGAGGTGGCACATGTGCTCACACAGCCTGCTTTGTGTCCATGCTGTGCTATGCTACAGCTTTGGGGCCACAGAGACACCACTGAAAACAAGAGCCTCAATTCATAATGATCTATGCCACCACACCACCCTCCAATGTATGCGTAAGTTTTAAAATATCATATTTCCCCTTTAATTTCTTATAAATCTCCAGAACAATCTAACTTTTGGACATCTTATTAGTATGGTCCCTGTAAGACCAGGAGCAAGAATGGAGAAAGGAGATGCGTATTCATTTAAGAGAAGGAAAAGAGATGGAGACGTGGGATGACTGCTATCCTCAGCTCATCACTCTTTCCAGTGAAAAGGAAGAGTGTTTAATGACAAGAGCTCTGGTTTCTCATGATAACAACTTTAAAAAGAAAGAAAAGTGAGCCAAAAATAAACTCAAGCTGGCTTTCAGATTAGCCCAGCTATTTTGTTTCAAGCTGTACTCAGCACAGTATGATGGAAGAGAGAAGTTAAACAGCAAGTATGCTTGTGGGGATGTGAAAAAAAATATATCAGAATTGGCTGAAGCACAAACATCACACACACATTATAAGCATAAAGTTTTCTCTCTTTTTTGCACCAGGAATTGAACTCAGGACCTTGCACTTACCAGGCAGGCTGGTGCCACTGAGCTACATCCATGGAAAGCATAAACTTTTCTAAGAATCAAAAGAAGATGACATGGAGTGAAATCACACACAAATACCCCAGCAGTATACAAAGGCAAAAGCAGCTGTGGTAAGTAACAGGAAAAAAATAACGGAGAGTATTTCTCTGTGACTTCAGAGTGAAAAGATAAGAAACCAGAGCAACTAATTTTCAGTACAAATAAACATTTATCACTGTCAAAATATGGCTGGGTTTGTTGATTTTTCTCTGGAGATTTTTAAGACCACACACTAAGAGAAGTCATTTAAAGTCAATGCTAAAATGACTGTCAGCTTCAGGTCATACTCCTGTACTCATCTACTTTAACCCTTTCTTTTCCTTAAAGTTTAGAAGGAAATTTCATTACCATCTCATTTCAGGGCTTCACAGTCAATTTTTGACCAGCACCACTACGTCTGTGCACTGGTGAACTTTACCATCACCTTGCCTTGGGAGACACAAACTGGAGAATACTTTTAGAAAGACTATTAAAGAAACATAAAAAAAACCCTAAATGCCTATTTTAGAGTAAGTAATGCACTTTTAGAAACTAGAGCACAGAGCAGAGAAAATTGGGAGAGGCCATGCACAGTAGAACGCTACCGCAGGAGGGTGTCGCGTCCTGACCAGTAGGCACTGCCGGTTCCTGGACACTGTGTGAGAGACGGCTGGGGAGCCCTGGGTCTGCCCGAGGAGGCCCAGTGTGTGTGTCCGGGGGGGAGTACACCAGACTCAGAAGACTCACTAGAAACCCTTGCCCCTAGCTGGCTGGAAGGAGGGGAGTGAGGAAGCACATCCCACTGGAGATCATGCCCAGCCACACCCTTAGGACTGAGCAGGATGTAGGAGACGGGGAGCTGGAGCACAGGCAAGCAAAGGGACAGCGCGTACAGGACCTGAAGGAAAGAAGAGAAGAAAGTTCCATGTCACAATGGTCATGGCTGGGGCTGCACCCAGGGCAGGGGAGGAGCTATGCCAGGCTCGCCGGAACCATACAGGCAGAGCACTTATTGTCCTGAAAGTGTCCTTTCCTTCCATCACCTAACCTGATTTTCTGAAGCCACATCCTTCACACACAGTTTTAGATATCTTCTAGAGATCTCAAGCAGGGCAGAGCCCTGTCTGTTCCTCCTCGTCCACTGTGTCCTGCTGCAAAGGCAGAGACCTTAAAAATCACATGGCAGTTCCTTATGCCAGCCTCCCAAAGTAGAATTTGTGTTAAATAACCCATTAACACATACTTGCTTTGAGCAAGAAAAATACATTTGGGTTATCTTGGGTCCTTGTGCCCATCAAGCTGCCCCCTGAGCAGGGCAAGCTCTGTCCCCCTCTGGCTAACCAAATGCCAGAGCCATTGGTGTGGCTGGGGGTGTGGCAGTTGCTTTAAATCATTGCATTTTCAGGAGCGTTGTTAACATAGCAACAGACTACTCAGCCACCACAACGCTGTATTTGCAAGTGCATTAGCCATCAGGCCTGACAACTCTGAGGATGAAACAATTTCACTGACTTTTTGTTGTTTTGCTTCCTTCAGGTGAAACAAAATTTTAATAAGCATAATTTCAGACTTTTGGGTGAGTTATTCCAAACATTCATCATGTTATGGCTTGAAAATCTTAACTAATAAAAGCATCAGAGGAATAACTTCATCACAGGTAAGGCATCTGTGAGTTTCTTTGCATTCATTTACCTCCATCTACAAAGCTATCCCCTGAAATTTGGCAGAGCAGAACAGCTAAAGAATAGTTCAGTTGAGCTGAGAACCACCCTTCTGGGAGCCTCCCACATAAGCAATTTTCACCTAAGCAGGCTAAGTGCATGACACAGATTTTCAGGCTTTTACTGGTCACCTGAGATGAAATCGTAGAAGTAACAGAGATGTGCGTAGGAGAAATAATCTATACCAGCATTCTGCAGTTCCAAAGAACCCAGCAGACCAGACCCTGCAGTCCAGTGGTTAAATGAGAGGATGAAAAGCTCATTTATAGCAGGTGAACCTGTCTGCAACTGTGGTCACTAAGAGGGCAGCCTAGTTCCTGAGACCCTTTGCATATCTCATGCACACTGTGGTGGATGCTCCCTGTCAGCTCAGAGGCCAGCAGTGACAGAAGGATGTTCCTGGGTGGCACGGTTTGGATTGGCTTTGTGTGCTGCCGCCCACTCTGCATAGCACTCACATCGGAGGGACCTGCAGGCACGAGAGCCCTGACTACTCTTTCAAGCTGGACACGTGTCCACTAGAGAGAAAAGACGGGACCTGGGAAGACCAGGTGGGATGGACAAGGCAAGGGATGGCAAGGGGTGGCTGGGGCTCCTCTGAAGTGCCTGGTAACAGTAAACACTCATGGGTTCCACACCAACAGCCCAGAAGCTGAACACCTAACTGCCTGCTGTGACTGGATTCTGTTAAACTGGTGCTAATTAGAATGGAAGTCCAGAGCTTGAAACCGTAATTTCTTATCCTAGAAACAGATTATGCATGAACAGAAAAATGAGGAAAAAGCAGCTAAGCATTTCAGAGTGAGAAGCATTACATGGAAGGCTGGGGGGAAAAAAATCTCAGTGAAGACTTAAACCTGCTGCTGAAAGCAACTCGATGCATATTTAACAGTTTTGTCATCTGAGAGGCATGCATGCCACAGTATTTCCAGCCATCACTATGAGGCATTAATGACCACGGCCTCTCAACGCCCCGGCGAGGGCATTGCAGTGCTGCTAGGTGCAGCTGGTGGAATCAGCACAGATGGCCTGCTTCCCTCCCAGACACAAGATGCCTGCTCAGTATCTCACAAAGAGAAAAACAAACAAAATTTGGAATTGAAAGGGCTAGTGTCAGTAAGTGACCCACCATCTCAAGGACCCCTCTCAGATCTGCACAGTGGTAGGATTATTTACAAAACCGCAGCTGTGCTGCAAAGCAAGTTTCCTTCAGATTAAGAAATGTCCACTGAACCTGGCAACACTTCTGTAGTGAATGGGGTGCTGGGGTGTGTCCCTAAAATCTTCCCCGCGGAGCCCGTGCCGTCACTACCTCCCCATCGGGGAAACGGGGAGCAGGGTGGCCGCCTGAGCGGGCCGGGGCGAGAGGACGAAGCACAAGCGGACGCCCGCGCCCAGCTCCCGGACGCTTTAGGCAAACACCAGGCGAGGCGCGGGCGCCCTTAAAGGCGCAGCTCCATTTTTCTCCCCATGTCCTTCCCGAAAGTTGGAGCATGGGGTCCCTGCTGCGCCCGGAAGCGGAAACGCGGACCCGCGTGAGAGTCGCTCGCTCAGGGCTTGCAGCGGGTACCTGGTGCGGGAGGCGGGGTGTGGGAATGGAGAGGGGGACTGGGGTGTCAAGGGCCCCGATCGGGAAGAGGGGAGGTCCGGAGGATGGAGGGGTCTGGGACCCCGGTCAGGGTCGCGGTCCCAGGTGGGAGGAAACCCCTGAGGTTTGGTGCAGACGCTCTCGGCAGCGGCCGCCGTGGGAGAGGGCGTCTTGGCCCCGCGGACCCCGCCCCCGCGCCCTGGAAGGCTGGGCCCGAGCTGCCCTGCACCCGGAGCTACCAGCCCTCGTTTCCTAACCGGCTCCTTGTCGAAGTGGGGCTCCGCCCAGCCGTGGGCGGACGTGGAGTCCTGTTTGGTCCCCGCGGCACTCCGCACCACCTGGCGCCGCCGCTACCTTCTCATCCCGGGAACACGGGCAGCACGCGGCCACCCCAGCGAGCCAGGGCAAGTGGACAAGAGATCTGGCACTTCTGGGGCCTCTGCACATCTAAAGCCCATCTGTATCCCTAAGAAAGAGATTCTTGGGTCGTATCCCTGAGAAACTGGTATCTTGGACTCGTTTGAAACTGTTCTAACTCCCAGTGCTATGACACAGAGGTTAGTCCTATAGCAAAAGTAGAGTCACAGGGTGGAGAGCATGGTTATTTTCAGGGTATTAATTAAACACTGGAAACTGGCGTGAATGTGGATAGCTTCCTTAATCTTGCGTGGCTACTGACATTTCACTAAGATCTGAAGGTGGTTCTGTTTCTCGCTGGGAGTTCTCATCTGTAAAGCGGAAGCCTTTCCTACTTCTGCTGCTCTCTAGCTGCTCTCATTTTGGAGTTCAAAGTGTCTTTTTTTTGTGTGTGTGTGTGTGATATTCTGAGCCCCAGCAACAGCCAATTTCCAAGCCAACTATTTCTCTGTCTGATTCATAGTGAGATGTAGTTCTGAGCTTGGAAAGTGCCAAATACATTACAACGAAAAACTAATATGGTTTAGGGTTATTTGTCTTCTTTCACATAAAAATTACAACTTGCTAAAATCTAATATTAATGTACAAAACTGTATTTTATATTTTATTTAGTTTATTTAATTTTTTTGGCTTTTTGAGACAGTCTCTCTGTGCAGGTCATGCTGGCCTTGCACTCACTTTGTAACCCAGTCTGGTCTCAGACTCTCAAGGATCCTCCTGCCTCAGCCTCCTGAGAGCTGGAGTTACAGGCATGTGCCGCCACACTCAGTCAAAACACTATTTTAAATGGCAACACTTTATCACATGAAATTATACCACTGGGGAGGCTGAGGCAAGAGGATTGTTGCAAGTTCGAGGCTAGCCTGGGCTACACAGTGAGCTCAAGGCCAGCCTGAGCTGCACTTGGAGACCCTGTCTCAAAAAGACCAAGAAAATTATATTTAAGTGAGTTAATTTATGTAACATGTTTAGAAAAATACCTCCCACTTAGTAGTATCTGTCTATACACCTGTCTATTCACTGATGTATCTATATTTATTTTCACAAAGCCTCTATAATCTAGTTCTTTATTTTATGGAAAAGAATATATGGCATATACTATATTTGATTATTTATTTACAATACATTACCAAGTGTTAGAAAATGTCTGTACTTTCTCTTAAACTTCTTTCTACAGCACAATAACTCTTCATTGCGGGTGGACAGCAAATACATTTTGTGCTGCTACTTCCACACGTCACAACATGCTCTCCTTTACTGTCCTTGTGCTTCCTTCAGGTTGTAATGTCCCGTGTCCAGAGATAACCATGCATGAGGAAGAGTTTTCCATCACCAATGAGCATGACCTTTTGAACCTTTAAAATAGTCTCACATCTCTTTTCCAAGACCCAAACCGTATTTTAACAATGTTTCTTCTCTTTTGCTTTATTTCCCATCAATAATTTCCAGATAAGTCTAATAATAGGTGAGCCCTGTAATCAATTGTAAAAAGGGCATCGTAAAATGTTAAAGTATTTATATGCTATTCATTAGTTTATTTTAATCAGAAAGTATTGCAAGAGATAAATAAAATGCAAGCAGTGACACTGCAGACTTCAAATTAAAATGTAGGTAAATTGATTGTCGAGAGAGGGGGTGGAGAAAGGTAGAAAGAGAGGAATGACAGCTTCCTTTTCTTAAGTAGCCACTTAGAAAATTTCTTACATGGAAGCACACTACCTAGATATACACAAGAATGTTTTTCTTCAGCTGTACATTAGAATTTAGGCTTGTTGATTTTTTATACAGCATTATCTTGAAGTACATTCATTGACATTTTTTGTTCTAACACTTGGTGATTGACCTAACTTCTCCCAGTCTACCAATCTCTTTTCTTCCCATCCTCTCTCATTTTAACCAGACTAAAAGTCATAGACCATCAAATCATACTAATACCTTCAACTCTTTTGTACTTTAATTTTTGTGTTACTTGCCCTGGACAAAGACCGCCCTGACTAACCCGGAAGTCCAGGAGCTGTTCCCTATGGCGGCCTCTGGGGGTTTCCTCACAGGGGCAAAGTGGAGCCCTTCTCAGGGCCATGGACGGCTACCCCATACCCATCTCTCTGCCATGCTCACCCCTTCCCCCCAGCACAGGTCTATGTGTGCGCTGCTTCCATCTGGAGTGCTCTCCCACCACTCCTCTTGTGACTGCCTACTTCTCCTCTAGACCCCAGCTGCAGTTCGCTTCCATAGAGGGGGCTTTGCTGAGACCTTCAGCAAGCTCCTACCTCGGTCTTATGTGGTCACCACAACGAGTGCTTCCTCTGTCTTCTGTTGCCTTGCTCATTTGTCCACAGTCACCCCCTCCCTGTGCTAGGCACATTCTGAGAAGACAGCATTCGTGGTCTCTGTGTGCTGCTGAGGCACTATTTTCTGAAGTGTGAGGAGCATCACTAGAGGAATGCAGAGTGGAGCTGGGCAGAGCATGTTAGTAGCTGGATTTATGAGTAGAGACAATGGCTGTTCTTACTCTGACACCCGATTGCAACTCAAGAAATATATTTAAGGAAGACACAAGTGGATGAATGACAAAAAACCTGTGTATAGATAAGAGGTTCCATGCAAACAAGTTGTTAAAGGGAAAGTGTCTACCTGGTCCCTTGTATGTTTGAAGTCTAGTGTCTGATTCATGACCTTCTGAGGCTTCCACCCTGCCACTGTAAGCGCTATAAATGGCAGTTAGCCCCAGGGCTCTCCCAAGTAAGTACAGAAAGTAGCACATGGCTGAATGAGAATTTAGGCAAGCTTCCCAAATGATGACCATGATAGAAAAAAGTGTAAGGAGTCGTGTCTAAGTCCTATAAATCTTTAGCTCGCTGCCTGACTGGTATGGGGGAAGGTGGCTCCTCCAGAGGCAGAGCTCCTCTGCACCAGGCACACATCTGGATGGATCCATAGGCCTGCATGGACAGTGAGCAGTGTTGGGGCAGCTGCTGTAATGCCTAGTGCTGCCCTGGACCCCGCTGGATGTGCTCTCAGCTGCTGAAATAGTCATGTCTGGTAGCACATGGAGACTGAATGTTCAGTGTCATGTTCCCTCCATCATATTGCCTACAGTTGAAGGACGCCCAGCTGTTATCAAGGGGAAAGAGAATGTCCTTCAAAGCTTATAAAACTCATGTGTTATATATTTTTTATCTTTTCCATGTGCCACAGGTTTCAAAATACCCATAAAAGAAGTTTTCTAGAGAAAATTCACCAGCTGGCAAGTGGCAAAGTTAAAGGGATTGGATTTTTCCTTGGTGTTTGGGAAGAGATGAAGCTATTCTCTTCAGGTGTTAAGAATAAATTCTCATTGTTTCTTCTCTGTCTCTTTGTTTGAGTCTCTATCTCTGTCTCTCTCTGTCTCTGTGTGTCTGTCTGCGTGTCTGTCCATCTGTCTCTCTCTCAGTGCTGCAATGGAACTCAGGACTTCACATATTCGCAAGTGCTCCACTGTTAAGCTGCCCCACCTTGTTTTTTCCTACTCATTCATTCTTTTCTTATTATTTTTTCTCCCACTGTCGACTCCCAGTAATATCCAGACTCTCCCTGACTCCTCAGGTTTGTTAAGGACATAGCAAACACCACTGAACTACAGAAAAGTAAGCAAAGGGTTCATGAAAAAAGATACAAGTATTCTCAACTTCAGGCATAATTAGAAATAAAAATAAATAGTTGGGAAGAACGTTTTTCATCCATCAAAAGTTGCCAACCCTTGGTGAAGATGGGGGGAAAGAAAGGACAGTTGCCTTAGTAATATTTAGCATAAATATAAATGTAAATAGCTTTTACTCAGTGTCTTGGTTACTTCTGTCTGGTTGCTGAGACAAAATACCCAATGCCAAAAATGAAGGAAGGAAAGGTTTATTTAGTTTACAGTTTGTGGAGGTTTCAGTCCATACTTGGCTCGCTCAGAGGGATAGTAGCACATGGCAGAGGGCAGACTGTTCATGGAGGCAGAACACAGCAAAAACAACCAGCAAAAGGGAGGAATGGTAGCAAGCAGCCTCTTTCCCTCCCTTACATTGTAAATAGCCTACCCCCACCCAGGGGGCATGTAGTTCTCACACAATCTCCATGCCCTCCTCTTCCACAGGCTCAGGATGTATACAAAGCAAGCACCCTGGCTTCCTGTTGAGTCACCCAGCCAAACTTCTAGACTCCCCAAGTTGACACAATGTATCAGCCATAACACTCAGTAAATCCATTTCTGATAATTTACCCCTCTTTATTGCTCTAGAAATACTTGCTGGTATCTCAATGTAAGGGATTGCAACCGTGTTTAGAATAGCAAGTACTTAGGGACAATAGCACATCCACCCACTAAAACAGTCAAACTGTGCAAAGAAATGAGAACTCTTTCTATATATCAAGATGGAAATGTCCCTAAGAAGGATTAACAGAAAAAAAATCAAATATAAAACACTCAATAATATGCAAACTTTTTTGCAAAGGACAAGGATAATAAAAATGCATAGTCATTTTCACTGATAAAACACCTCTGGAAAATTAAGAAACATGACAAATACTAGGGATTACCAGGAAGGAATGAAGGGGAGGGGAGCAGGTGGGGGAGCAAGGAAGATCAAGTGTAAGGGGTCTACCTTTACTTACTTTCTTTTAAAACTTCGTAACCATGTACATGTTTTATCTGAGAGGAAATGTAAGTGGGCAAATAGATTCTGGAACACCCTCGTCAAATGCAGGTCAGCTCCTGGCCGCAGGAACCAAAGTAGAATCCTTAGCTGATTCTTTTAACTCCTTTGGAAGATTTCACTGTTCTCCCTCCTCTTCAAACAATCCTGGGAAAGCTTCTTCTGGGCTGGAAGGGAAGACTCCCACCTCGCAAGAGGTAGAATTTGATTGTCCACGGGCTGGTGTCAGGAGTAGGGAGAGGACATCCTCTTCCTGCAGGAGCTCATGATGGGGGGTGATGTTTGGGTGCTGAAAGCAGCTGTAGTTTGTCACACAACCTCCAGGCCCCTCCCATCTTTGGAAATACCAAGGTACATGGCAAATCGAATACAGCAGAAGGCTCCTATGACCTGGTGACAGTCCAGTAGGAGAGAAAGAAGAGCAGGCTAGACTATATAGGCCTGCTTTTAACCCCATTTTTCCGCATATAGAATAAAGAAAGCAAAAAGCATGGAGTTCCCTAATTACATCCCTCAGAGGGGCAAGCTCATAAAATGACTCCACTGTTGGAAATTTAGGAAGTCTCATACTTAAATTCTGCTGTGGTCCTACAACAAGGTGTAGGGGCTACAAAAAGTGGTCCCTCTCAAGAATACAACAACCTTTCATAATACACATTGCCAGGAGTCTTAAACCACAGTAGGTTATCACACTCTGCCAATAGGAAAGGATGTTGGGACAAAGGTTTTTAAGAGACACTGGAAAATCTCTTAAGGTGCTCTGGGAATCTAGAGAGTTATCAGGACACTTACTGCTCAATTTGGTTATTTGGAAAGGACAATTGTACCGAAGAAATGTTCACAGCAAAACACTATTTTAGAAGCTGTACATTCTGAGTGTTCAGATAATGCCATGGTTTTTTATTTTTGTTTTGTGGTACGGGGAATCAAACTCGTGACCTCAGGCTTGCCAGGCAAACACTTATGCGGCTGAGCTACCTCACTAGCCTCGTTGTTTTTGGGTTTTTTGTTTGTTTGCTTTTTGAGACAGGTCTTGCTATGTAGTTCAGGCTGGCTTTGAATTCACTACATAGCCCAGGCTGGCCTTGAACTTGTGGTGATCCTCCTGCTTTAGTCTCTGGAGTACTGGGATTATAGGCATGTGCCACTATACCTGGCACAATGGCATGTTATTTAAAATGTGAGGACAGTCTCTTACTTTCATTTGCAACTTTATTTTCCCCGTAAACCCCTTTGAGCTCTGTTCAAATGAATTAATGCTGGCTGTACCTGATTTACTTCCAAGATCACAACAGCAAGTCTCCAAATGTCCTTAGTTCCTCCCTACCCCTGTGAAGTTGTCTTCCAAAACAGTTCTGTGGATCTAAATGCTCCACACAAGTAACACATCATAAAGTAGATCATAACATTGAAAGTTCATCTACTTGCAAAGAGGATGAAGAATTAAAAGTCAGGCCATTCACTTGAAAATGTTATGCTACTTGAAATAAGCATAAAGCAAAAGAAAAAATACCATATGATTCCATTTATATGCACTACTCAAAAGGAATCAAATTCATAGATTCAGAAAGAATGGTGGCTGTCAAGGGCTGGGGGAAAGGGAATAGAGAGTTGGTGTTTACCAGATACAGAGTTTGAGTTTTGCAAGATTAAAAGAGTTCTAAGGATAGTTGAACAAAATTGTGAATGTACCTAATGTTACTGAACTATGCATTTAAAAATGGTTATTTGTAGTTTGTCACAATTATAAAAAATAAATGGAAATCATCTCCATTATTAGTGAAAGCTTTCAGTATCTAAATATTTAGTATGATGTTGGCTGTTGACTTATTATAGATGGCTTTTATCAGATTGAGATAAAGACCATATATTCCAATTTCCTGTAGAGTTTTCTATCATGAATGGGTGTTGGACTTTGTCAAATGTTTCTTTTGTGTCTATTAAAATGATCACATGATTTTTGGCTCTGTGATATGGTGTATTACATTGATTGATTTGTGTATGTTGAACTGGCCCTGCATGCCTGAAATGAATCATATTTCGTTATTGTGTATAATTTTCTTTTTTTAATGTTAAAAGTAAAAGAACAAAGACATATTAACAAACAGACACAAAGTAGCATAAGAAATAGTACAATCAAAAATGATTTACAGACAAGGTGACAGGGACTCAACAATGGTCGTTGCTTTACCTACTGATAGCTTCGAAGTGTATATTCATGAACACAAATACAGACATGCAAAATTGGTCAAACAATTAATCATCTCAACAACAGACAAAAAAAAAAAAAAAGAAACCGGAACGCATTAACAAAGAGGCACAAAGTAGTACAATAACAGTATGATCAGAATTGAATTATAGAGGGCTGGGGATATAGCTCAGTGGAATAAGCGCTTGCCTAGCAAGCGCAGGGTCCTGAGTTCGATCCCCAGTACTGAAAAAAAAAAGGAATTGAATTATAGACAAAGCAACAGAAAACCAACAATAGTTGCTGCTTTGCATATTGGTATCTTCAAAATGTATGCTCAGAATTACACATACAGACATACAAGATTGATTGAATAACCCGTCCTCAACTATTCCTTAGCATTAAGTGACATAATACAATAGTAGAATCATGTTAGCCCTCCTGCACATATGTATATACATATATACATACATACATTTTTGCCTCTTTCTTTTCTCCTTTCCCTCATCCCATCTGTTCTTTGCTTTTGAACAGATTACCTTCATGTCTCTTAGTTTATATTCCCACCCTCAGGTTCTTACACCAGTGACACAATACGTTGCCTGCTCATGTACTGCTGATTTATTTCACTTATGAGTATGGACTCCAATTTTGACCATTTGTCTACAAAGTCCCCAAAACTGTCTTTCTTTATAGCTGAATAATATTCCATTATATAAAAATGGCACAGTTTTTTAATCCAGTCTTCTGTGGATGGACACTTGGGTTGCTTCCACATTTTAGCTATTACAAATTGTGCTGCTATAAACATGGGTGCACATATATCAGAGTGATATGATGTTTTCAGATCTTCTGGGAAAATACCCAGAAGAGGAATAGCTGGTTTGAATGGAACTTCTAGACCTAGTTTGCCGAGAAATCTCCAAACAGCTCTCCACAGTGGTTGCACCAGTCTGCATTCCCACCAGCAGTGTAATAGAGTCCCTATTTCTCCACAGCCTAGCCAGCATTTGTTATTGGATGATTTTTTCATACTGGCCAGTCTTACTGGGGTGAGATGAAATCTCGATGTTGTTTTTATTTGCATTTCTCGA
Organism: Dinomys branickii; assembly: GCA_004027595.1. Lineage (NCBI taxonomy): Eukaryota > Metazoa > Chordata > Mammalia > Rodentia > Dinomyidae > Dinomys > Dinomys branickii. The sequence continues at coordinate 13,339 of PVLD010033250.1, forward strand.
ATGACTAAGGATGTGGAACATTTTCTCATGTATTTATTTGCCATTTGTATTTCTTTATCTGAGAAGTGTGTATTCATCTCAGCTGCCCATTTCAGTATTGGGTCTTTGAATTTGGACAGGTACATGTTTTTTAATTCTTTGTATGTTCTAGATAGCAGTCCTTTGTCTGAGGGACAGCCAGCTAGGATTTTTTCCCAATTTGTGGGTTTTCTTTTTACTTTGTTGGTGATTTCTTTAGATGTACAAAAACTTTTCAGCAGGATGAGGTCCCAGTTATTGATTCTTTGAAGTGTTTCCTTGCAGTTTCATTTTTGTTCATGAACTCTCTGCCTACTCCTATGTCTTCAAGATTTTTACCTACTTTCTCTTCCAATAGGTTTAGAGTTTCTGTTTTAATGTTGAGGTCTGTGATCCATTTTGACCTGAGTTTGGTGCATGGTGATAGACTGGGGTCTATTTTCAGTTTTCAGCAAGAGGCAAGCCAGTTTTTCCAGCACCATTTA
>PVLD010033251.1:0-13840 GCA_004027595.1 Dinomys branickii
GGGGTGAGTCTTAAAGCCTGTGGACTCGTCCCATTGCTGTCAGGAACAGGTGGTGATTGCGCAGGCCGCCGAGGCTCAAGGTGCTCACAGAGGGCGTTCAGGGTGAGAGCCGAAGCCCAGTAACTCAGTTCATGCTTCCTGCTTGATGCTGGAGTGAGAAGGGCGTGGTGTCGTGTAAGCCACCTCCATCTGCAGCTCTTTCTTGCTGTTGTGCTCCAGTTCCCGTTTGTTCCTTGGCTGGATCCCTGGGAGTTGCTGTGGCTCTGATGTGGGTGCCGATGCACCCCACTGCTCCCCACTTGCAGCCACCCACAGAGTGGGGAGGCAGGAGGCCACAGCCTCGAGGCAGGCATAGAGCTGGGTGTGGTAGGATGTGTACTGGCTGCTCTGGCTCCACCTTGCCTCCCGGTGCTGATTAGGAAGGTTGCCGCAGAGTGGAGACTCCTGGCTGTTGCAACCTCTCAGAGGACTCTTACAATTCACATTTGATTGATTTGGGTGATATTTGTTTTTACCACTAGTAAGTTCCTATCTCAATGAGATAATTATAATACAATTTGCCATGTTATGATGATAAATTAAGACTTTTATCTGGACTATGAAAACTATTATTTGCTGAGGAAATAATGTCAGTGAACTTAGGGAGCTAAAAGTGGTTAAACACCCCTTTGGAGGTGGGGTAGAGAGGAAGAGAATCAAAGTACTGAGGAGCTGTATCACATACCCCCAAGGAGCCCTCCAACCTTAGACTATGAAGTTACTACTAATCCTAAACACCATGTATTATGGCAAGCATTATTAATATCAAAATATGTTTCTACTCAAAAATGATCCTGGAAAATTATGTTCTAGCAAATCAAGTCATATTTCAGATTCAATTACTGTGATTCTGCTGCACCAAGGAATCATACCCCATCACTTTGAGAAGCAAAGAACATTCGTTGGTGTGAATAACTTATATGTGAATAACTATATGTGATTCCTTTCCAAGAAGCACACTGTGTCAGTTAGTGTTTTACTAGAGAAATAGGTACAAGATACACAAAGTATAAGAATTTACAAGATTGGCTTATGATGGTCAGCCACAGAGTTGGATAAGGAAGCATGAAGATGGTGTCCACACCCTGGAGACCAAAGGATTCGGTCCAAGCTGGAGCTCACTGCAATGTCTGTGAAAGACTGTATCAGGAGGCCAAAGAGTCTATGCTAGAAGCCAGGAGATGACGTCCAAGCCGAAGGCAAAGACTACAGCTTCTCTGAAGAATAGAAGTAGATCTACCCTTCCTCATTTGCCCTTAATATCATCCAGGCCACCAGTGGGGTGGGTCTGTCACACCCTAAGGTATAGAATTGTTGCGCTGATTTAGTTAACCTTCTCTTAACTACACTTCTCAAGTTGACACAATCAATCAACAATTATACTCACCCTGGAATTTATGAAGAGAAACTGTATACTCCATAAGAGTATAGAACTGTAAATTGAGGAAGTGAAGAAAGGAGCTTCTTGGTTGGGTTGGGCTGGATTGGGTTGGGTTAAGCTGAGTTCTTTGAGACAAGGTCTCATTATGCAGCCCAAGCTGGTTTTAAACTCATAGTGACCCTCCTCCCTCAGCCTCGCAAGTGCTGGAATTATAGGCATGCGCCACCACACCCAGCTAGGAGCTTTACTTAATACCCATAATAAAACGATAGATTTCTCTCCTCACCATCAATGCAACCTGTCCTAAAAATCAGTTGTTATTATTGATATAAAGTACAGGATCTGCATTCTCACAATTCTCCCTCAACTGGAGTCAAGTGCTATAGACAGTCAATGCAGACCATAAGGTCACCAAGTAGGTGGCACATTTGTCCCTCATATGGACAGGGGCACAATGACCCTCGGGGGAGGCCAGATACTATTCAAGCCTGGTGTCCTCTTGCTTCAGGGATCACTATCCACACTTCTCCCTGTTTTGGGTAACCTTTGTGAAGAGAATCCAGGCCCCCCCGCCATGCTCACAGTTGCAGGGGTGTCCAGCCAGCGGGAGCATCAGCCAGTCACAGGGTGAGAGGAAAACAAGACAAAGATACTATTGTACTGACTGCCTCCCAGCAGGCTTTGCAGAGCCTCACCTGGAAGTCAGGCTGTTGTGAGCGGCCCTCCCTCCATGGCACTCTGTCTCTCTGGGCTCCAGTTACCACTTTTTGCTCTGTCCCACCACGCCTGCTGGTGACATAGCTTTCTACTGGGACTAATCTGGCAGGTCTGCTACTTGGTTGTTTTTCTGAAACTCAACCTACACATTTAAAAAGAGTGTGAAAACCAGGCATGATGGTTCATGCCTGTAATCCCAGCACTCAGGAGGCTGAAGCAGGAAAAAGTCTGCCACAAGTTTGAAACCAGCCTGGGCTACATAGTGAGACCTTGTCATAATTAATTAATTAATTAACTCTCTTTAACTATCAACCTTTGACATATCATAATGTACATCTTTGACTAGTTCATATTGCATAGTAGAGTAGACTTTGAATGGTGGAGCCTGTCTGTGGTAGGTAGCTCAGGTTCCAGTGTTGTGTTTTGACAATAGGATAAGTCAGGCTGGAAAAGGGAAAGTCAGAATCAAGGTCCAAAAGACTGCAAGATACAGCAAGTCTGGGATTAAAAAAGAAAAAGCAAAAACAAACAGAAAAAGGAGTTAGCCTAAGAGAGGTGATTGCCTTACAAGGTAAAGCCAGAAGCAAGTCTAACTCAGCAGAGCGAAAAGAACTTTTAGTAGATATGCTCAGTGTTGTTCCAACCTGAGGCAGAGCAGGGAACCCGCAAAAGCCAAATGAGAACATTCATGGGTTCAAGAGTACAGATGATTCTCAGGAGGCAGATTTTTGATCATTCACTTTTGGGGAAAACTTGAGTTCAAAGGCAGAAATTCTTGCAGGAGGTAAAACACTGGGTAAATCTCTTCTAATGTCACCGAGGAAGAGACACACAAGGCAGGGACTGGGTCAGAGCAGAGCTAGACTGTTAGGCTCAGAATGAAAACAGATGCAAGACCCCACCACAACAAACCCAAGTTTCCATGTGCTCAGATGCCTTCAAACCATCTCCAAAGAGTCAGGAATGGAACTGAAATCTGAACAGGGACTGAGCTGGAAGCCAGGGAGGGCAGAAGATAGGCATAAAATAAACCAGTAGCCAGAGTGAAAGAGATTCTTGGGTGGGATAACATGAAGACTGTTTAACACCTCTTACCTTCTCTTACCTCATAGAGCTCATGCGGGTGTAAATGGTTCCTCTCACTGAAAGATAAAAGTTTAAGAAAAAGGTTTGTGTATGGCTAGCCTTTGCTGAGGACTTACAAGATGCTAGGAACTGGGTTTTATATGCATCTTCTTAGGTCCCTGCAACTACTCTAAGAGGTATATACTACCAATACCCTCATTTTTGGGATAAAGAAATTGAGACTTACAGAAGGTCATCCAAAGCTAATGGCAGCACTAGAATTCAGCCCCAGCAGAGGCTGCCCTTCCAACTACTCAGGCAGTCTCCGCAGCAATGTGAAAGAATCAAAAGAAAGCTGCATCTATCAGTCATCAGTGGAGTGCGTGTGAGTGGGCAGAGGGTGATGTGTGTGTTTATCTAGACAAATAACCGCGTAGTTGTAAGCCCTTGGGGAACTGTGCTCTGCAGCAGAGCAGTCTCATATGTTATTGTTAGGACAATGATTTCATTGTTTTCAGACAGCAATGTTATCTTTCTCCAGGAGAGGACATCTGCCTGCCTTCTGACCAGTGTGAGCAGCAACTGGTCAACCACCGCGTGACATTCAAAGTACTTCTGATTACACCCTTGCAGCTGTTCACTTTTCAGGCTCCCAGTCAAGGTCAAGGGTAGACATGAAGGAAGAAGGGGAGCATCCTTGTAATGGAACAATAAGTTTTCAAGAGCTTTGCAGTCATTTTATCACAGCAGATTCCTTTTGTAAATGCAATCTTATTGAGAATCTCAATACCTAAAGTTCATAAAATCAGAACTTCACTGGTCTAAATTTAGGATTGGACCCCCAACACTACCAGATCAACTTTCCCCATATACTCAGAAGTTCTAAGTTATATGACAATGATCTTTTCACAGTTTCTTATAAACATAGTCTTACCATATGACCCAGCAATTGTGTTCCTAGGTGCTTACCTAAGTGAGTTGAAAACTTGATGTCCATACAGATAGACATAGAACACATATATTAACCTACACAGAGATGTTAAAGAAGCTTTATTCACAATTGCCAACATTTGGAAGGAACTAAAATGACTTTCAATAAGTAACTGGATAAAAAAACTGGTATATCCATCCAATGCACTAATAGCAGTAAAAGGAAATGAGCTATTAAGCCATGAAAAGACATAGAGGAAACTTACATGATACTACTAAGTGAAAGAAGGCAGTCTGGGAAGACTGTATTCTGTGTGATTCCAGCTAGACATTCTGGAGAAGGCAAAAGCATAGAGATGGTAAAAACTCGCCAGAGGCCGGAGGACTGGTGGATAGAATGCATAGTTGGAGTATGAAACATTTTTAAGGCAATGAAACTCTTCTAAACATCAATTTTTTTGTGTGGTACTGGGAATCAAACTCAGGACCTTGTGCTTGCCAGGCAGGTGCTTATGCCGCTGAGCTATATCCCTGGCTTTTGAAACTATTCTAGGTGATACTATCATGGTAAATACATGATGTTATGCATTTATCTCAATCTATAGAATGTACAACACCAACAGTAACCTGTAATGTAAGTTATGAACTAATTAAAAGATGGCATCAATATTAATTCAATTGTCAAAAGTGTACCATACCAATGCAAAATGGTAGCATCAGGGGATAAGGAAGGTGAGCAGAGAGGAAATGGATGCAAACTACTTCCTGCTCAAGTTCTCTGTAAATCAAAAATTCCTCTTAAATAAAAAATCAATTAATTAATTAAAAAATTTATCTCTAGAAATTCTGTGTGCTCAATAGATTTAGTCAGTACTTGCGGGACAAAATCACTGATTCAGCGTTAACCTTGGTTCATTCTGACACTGGGCATCCCTAGGATAGATCAGTGTGTCTTAGGGATTGGTGCCACATAGTGGGCAGAAAAATGGTCCCTCAAAGATATCCATAATCTCAGCCTCTGAGCCTATATGTATGATTTTTACTTGGCAAACTTTGAGGATGTGATTAAGATTTAGTCTTAAAATGGGGAGATTATCCTGGACTATTCCACAGACCCAGTTTTATCAGGAATCCTTAATGACAAAGAACATTTCTTTAGTCAAGGAGAGGAAGGTGTTACTGCAAGAAAATGTGTTGAAGGACGCAGCATTGCCAGTTTTGCAAACGGAGCAGGGGTAAGCTAAGGTATGTGGATGATCTCTAGGAGCTGGAAAAGGCAGAGAAACAGTCTCCCTCAGTGCCTCTCAGCAGGAACACAGCCCTCCCAGCACCTCGGTTTCCTCTCGGTCAGATCTATGTCAGACTTCTGAGCTGCAGAAACATGACATGAATGTGGGCTAGCTTAAGCCACTGAGATGTAGTAATTTGTTACAGCAGCAATAGCAAACTCTTACAAACTAATGCATATATGAACCAGAAAGCCATGTTAGACTGCTGTCTTGCCTTCCCAGCCCCCCTGCGACCCTTCCACAAGAAGTAATGAGCCTCTCCACCCCTAATAAATAATCATCCGTCTACTTACAAATTGAAAAGTATATTTTGGTGAGACAGAATAGTTCACCACAATGTATTTTTCAGAATAGCAAATAAGCAATTTTACCTTAAAATAAAATCAAGAAACTGCCATCTCAATAGACTCTTACTGGGGGCGGGGGGAACAGCCTGATGTACTGGGAAGATTTTGTGCTTTGGGGCCAAACAGGCTGTATCTGAATCTTGGCTCTGTACATAGTGAGCCTGTGGTTTCAGACAAAACACTTAACCTGACCTTCAGAGTCATTGGCTGGGGAATGGTAAAATAATAATCATATATAAATGTAAAAAAAAAATGAAATCAGACAAATATGAAACAGACATATATAATATTTTCAAGAGAACAAGCACTGGAAGAAGTGTTAAGTTGTTCCCCTTTTGTTCTCAGGGAAGTTCACTGAGCACACTATTCCATACTGGTACCTCTAGGTAAATCTCATGTGCCAGAATCTGCAATAGGAGAAGTAAGTGGGTAAACAGATGGGAGAGGTAATATATAATCTAGCTACCAACGTAGTTTTCCATTTGGAAAAGAAAATGCACTGGCATTAGATAGTGCAGTGATGTAGGACCGGGACCCTGCATTGCAAACTCGGAAGCCTACACACATCTGATGTTCCTGAAAAAGTTCTGTTCCTGATAATTCACCAGCCTTTGTATCTGAGAAGTGTTTTCTGCTTAAAATTCATTGATAAGCAAAACAAAGAGCCTCGAAGCACAACCAGATCAATACCTTGTATCTCTCTGTAGGAGACAGAAAAGGTAACTTTTCACTGTCCCAAGTAATGATTGCATTTAACCCTTCAGTCCTGTCTCAGACACCACCCCAAATTCCCCAGGCCGATTCACCCACAGAGGATGCTACACAGCCTAGAGAAAGGGAGTTTCAATGAGAAATGCTACAGTTCTCTTTTCTAAGAAATTTGTAAAGCCCTATACCATGTTTTTCTTTCCCATAAAGAACAAATTATTCTAAAATAGAATCACCAAACTGACGCCTATGAACACAGAAAATGTAACGCATATTTTCAGAAGTAGCAAAAACAGGCTCACTATACAGTCCCCATGGAAGGTCGATGTGACACCAGCACAGCAAGGCGTTCACTTGTGCACATCTGCTGCTGACAGTTACCACCAACACCCAAAACCAAGAGAAGTTCGTTATCCAATCAAAAAGATATTTAACAACTCATAAGATTTGATGTTCGAACACGAGTAAGCCTGCTGGTGAAAACATCAACTCTGTATGTGTGTCCTGTGTTTTTGAGTTTTATGCCATAAAGCTGAGACCAAGTTATAATAAACATGCCAGAACTCACACATCAAGAAAAGAAGTCTCCCATGAAGCAGTGACCCTGAATGCACACTGACTTTCATGATAGTGATGTCGTTCAAAACATCTTCCAATTTCTTCAAAGGAGCTGCGCTCCAGACTTGGGGCAAGTCTTCTGATACAGCTTTAGTGAGTGGTTGCAAATACTGATTCATTGAGTGATGGATTTTTATTAAAGAGTCCAAAGTTTTTGAAGGTTGATTTCATGGACAGTGTAGGTTATCAGTGGAAATCGTACATTATGGATCAAAATCCAGGCTTGAGGATAAAAAACCATAAAAATGAGTTTAGGAAAGTGCATAAACTGGCCAAGAGACAGATCCAAAAGGGGAGATTTTAAAATGCAACTAAATAACGACATCGCTAGAGTAGGAATATATGGGATTTCAAAGTGATTCTTATGAAAGGGGAAAACCTCACTTCATGTATGCTAATAACATCTCTCTGGAGGAGAGGTAAAGAGAGAGAGGGAGATCTCAATTTAGAACAATAATTCTTAAATGTTTGGCCTCCAGACCCCTGAGTACTTTTAAAACACTGGGGACTCCAAAGACTTTTCATTGGTGTGAAGGGTATCCTTTGATATCTCTCATGTTAAATATTAAAACTGTGAAATGTTTGTTGATTTATTTTAAAAAGCAGTAGTAAACCACTACATGTCAAAATAAATACCATATTTATGTAAAATGACAATTTTCCAAAGTGAAACAAAACAAAATTTAGTAAGAATAATGGCCTTGTTCTGAACCTTTGCAAATCCTTTCGATGTGTGAGTCAGTAAGAGTCAGCCAGGCTTTACACCTACTCCAACATGTCAGGTGAACACAGCAAAACACTGTACACTCTAAAAGAATGAGAACAAAAACCACAGACAACGTCTCCTTTGGTAATTAAAATACTTCTCAGCTGAAAGATTTACTCCAGGGGCTTGGGGATCCTCAGACCACATTGGAAAAACCACTGCTTTAGAGTCACACCTGAGGTATGACAATTGTGTGTGTGTGTGTGTGTGTGTGCGTGTGTGTGTGCGCGTGTGTGTGTGCGTGTGCGTGTGTGTGTGTAAAAACTAAAGCTGAAACAAATACAGAATGAGAGTTAGGAAGTTCTTAGCATTGCTCCAAGGAAAGTAGTTTTCAAGTCCTCATGTAAAAAGTGAAGTTAGGAATTTCGCTTTGTACCCTAAGAAGTCATTACGCTAACTCCTCCCAGCAGCTCAGTGAAACACCATCATCCTCTGCGCTGCTCTAGCTGCCTCTGTGTGCGCCCTCCGCGTCCTTGTCCGCCACTTAACTAGGCGGTTCAGTCTGCAGGAAGCAGAATGAGCCAGAGCAGCAGCCCAAACAATCAGCCGCTGGTGCTTGAGGAAGCCATTTAGCACGGTGTAGGCGAGGGCCTTCCAGACTTTCTTGGGTTCGTCAGGTGGCTCAGCATCAGTTTGTCCATTGTTCTGAGCACATAGGCTATTCTCATCCCCAAGTGTCCACTGACATTACTCAGTTAACACATCAGCTGTGGGAGGTCGAGGCTTCATTCTGCACTATGCCAGGGAGGCACAGGGTGGCTGGCAGCTCAGCCTCCAGGACGGCAAACACTGCAGCCAGGAGAGAGGTGCTGTCTCCTCTCCCAAATAGCCAGGAAGGCATTTCTCAGACCTTGCGCTGATGTGATGGGAAAGGCATCTCACAGAGCTCCATTTTCGACTGAGTACTTGAAGAAAATAATATCCTTTACCGAACACTATCATTTCGGCACATGTAAATGGAGCTCTCCCTGGGTTCCGTGCACCACTCTAAGTGTTCGCTACACTAGTGGAAAGAGCACTGGCTTAAGGTATCCAGATGTCTGAGACCTGGTCCCCAGGCTTCACGGAACCAGCTGTGTGTCCTTGGACAAATCACTTCACCTCTCCTATCCTAAGGTTCTACAGAGGTAAAAAGGGGGACATTCAGAGCAATCAACTTTCCATTCTAAAAGTCTGTGATGTCGAGACTATAGAGGTGGGGCAGCCCACAAGAAGACAAGCAGAGGAAAGGACATTTTAGATACACAAAGAGGGAAGAACGTAACACAAATTTCAGAGCTTTGTTAGGCCTTCTGGGTCCCCGCTAGTGCGATGCAGATGTGGACAGATGACACAGGCACCCCCAGAAATACACGTCCCGTCTCCATCAGCTGAGGCTGCTCCGGAGTCTCTGCTGTTAACTGCCAGGATCTCGTTATTCCCAGGGCTCCAGGAGGAGCCCACGAAGCCCCCCACACTGCTGAGCATATGGCCTGGCTCAGTAAGTGCTCTTCCGCTGAAAGAAATAGGACTTGTCACCGAGACGAAGACACCTGGCTGTAACCAGGATTCTCAACAGAACGATCCTTCTGGAAACACGTGAGCTCAGCTAATGCTAATGCTCCCGTGAAAATGGTCGCAGTCAAGGCCACATTCCCCTGGATGACGCCCCCCGCTCAGCCCTGCCACATGCTCGCATGAAATATCAAATTGCTGACAGTTCATACTGAATAATGAATATGCCCGCCTCAGCCTATCACCAAGCCTTCAGCAGCCTGCCTGGGGAGCTGCGAGAGATGTAAGAGGTTTGCAGGGCTAGCACAAAATGGAAGACAAACGAATTAATAATTTGCTTATTTCTATACGGGGGCTTCAAAATAAAGTGCAAATTGAATAAGGTAATGACAGAGCTCAGGGGGAAAAAGGCTTCCTCTGGCAAACGCTGACACTTGCGTTTTATTCTCTCTCTCCCGCCCGGAACGTGAGTGCAAGCGTGCGGCCCCTGGTCGCCACGGGGAAGTGTCTCCAGGGAGAGCCCACAAGAAGTGAGAGGCAAGGCCACAGTGCCAGGGGGATGAAGCCCCTTGTTTTAAGCTGTTTTCTTAGAACATGGTTTCTTAAAATTGTGATCCTCTGCACCTGAATCACCAGAGAGCGCCTCAGAAATCTCAGGATTTCAGATGTTCTCTGTTCCAAGGTAATTCCCCCTTTACCTCTACTGACACAAAAATCTCCATCGTGTTCTTGCCAATCACAACTATATCCACGCCAGGGAGCCATGTTTCACAAACTATCATTTCCAACCATATTTGCCTAAAAATGTAAACACATCTCTCCCTGGCTTTGTCAGCATTTCTGCCCTGTGTCATACTGAAACACCCGTAGCATAGTGAATATGATGTATGTTTAATCCAGCACCAGCTTCCCATTGCCTCCAGCTCATCAGGGCTGTTTCCTGAGATCAAAGGACATTAGGGGGGATGTCTAAAATGAAGGGGTGGGTACACACACTCTCAGGTATACCCTCACTCGGAAACAAATTTCAACTTACTTTTATTGTGTACATTTAAGGTATACATGATGTTTTTAATATGTCCTTTATTTTTATTTGAGGCACAGTACGTTACATATCTATAGAATGTGGTAAAACTGTTCAAGACACTTGGTATTTTGAGAACACAAAATAGTAAAGCAACACATCTCACACAAACCTCACAGGAGGAACAAGCTGAAGGCTTCCTGCTTCCCAGCTCCAACGGCACCGAGTCCTCTGTCAACAGAGCGGAGCAGCTCTGGGGAACTCTCCCCTGTGGGTGATAGACGAGGCCACACACAGATCACCTGGTGTAGAAGCATAAAAGTGGCCCCTTCCTTGCGTTTCTCCTTAGCAGACCTGCTTCCTCGCTTCTTCAGCTCTTCACCTGCTCACTCTTCCTGTTAGTCCTCTGCAAGGCTCTGTGGTTCCTTACCTATTTGGGTTGGTTCCTCCATGCGTGCTCCCATTGATGTACTGCTCTGGATTCAAACTGCCTAACAGTGTGTCTATCACTTTACTCACATATAAGTTCCTGTAATGCAGGAACTCCAGTGTGTTGGGTTCTGTGCACCCAATACTCTCTCCATTACTTGCCCTCTGGTAGGAACAAACTAATAGTCTAATGAATGAGTGAATGAATGTGCACACTTACACCAGTCCTGAATCATTATACAGAGTAGAGGAGAGGAGGGAAGCAGAGGAGATGAAAACCATTTATTTAGAGGTTAACAATGGAGAATTAGGTCTCTCATCTCTGGCTTCCAGTTTGTATCCAACTTATGAAAACAAATCAATAAATGCCTATCTGGTCATTGGGACTAGTTCCCCTTCCTCAGGCCAACATCCCAAGCCAGAAGAAATGGAAAATCACTATTCTCCTTTGTGATTATCAATAACCTCTATGATGTAAGATTGATTAACATATTTCTTCAAGGTTAACAATCATCTTTTCTTTAGAGGTAGCCTAAGAAACTCTTAGCAAAAACAGCCTATGAAAACCCAAAGAAAAAGATGTGTCTTAGGACACTCATTTTGCATTGGCTTTTATCTTCTATTAAGAGTGCCAAGTAAGGACACAGATGAGGTGGACAACCTAACAAAGTCATTCATGGCCATCTCCTCCTTCCCCCTCTGCAGGGCAGCCCCCTCTGTCTATCAGTTAGAAAGAGACAGAGGTGAGGCCATGTAACACAATTTTGGAAAAATTTCAAGAACTAGAAGGGAGAAACAACACAGAATGCCATAAAGATGATGATACATTTCATGGTACTGGGCAGTGCTAATACCAAGTTTCCAGAAGAAATGAAGAGAAAGAAACAAAAATGTCTCCACTTAGAGGTTTCTAAAATTTCCCATGTTCAGGGCTGAATTCTTAACCCTTACTTTCAAAATCCGTTTTATCTCCAGTGTTCCTTAGCCTCGTCCATGGTACTAGCATTCACTCTGTTTCCAAAACCAGAAACTTAGGCCTCATTATTAAATATCTCCATTCCTTCCAATCAGCCCATCAGAACTACTGAGACCACCTTCCAAGAGCCTCTCTTCATTTCTCCTGTCAGCACCTTATTCCATGTTTATCCACTGTCCACATTCTGTGTTACTCAGGTTAAATGTCTGCTACTGAAAGAAACTCAAACTCTAGATGATTTAACAAAATTAGCAATATATTTGTCCAACCCAGCAAGTTCAGTGAGAGTCAATGGTGGGACTCCTATTGGAGTTGTTCAGAAACCTGGGACCTTCATCTCCTCTGTGGCTTTGTCATCTTCTAGGGCTTCTGAGTCTATGCTTCTGTCCAGCAGATAAAGAGGGTGAGAGAGAGAGAGACAGAGAAACAGAGAGAGAGAGAGAGAGCACGAGAGCTTGCCGGGTACACAAAGAGTAAACCTCATATCAGCACTCAGATTGTCAGCCAGGACTCCATCATACAGCCTCTCCAGTTTGTGATAGGCTAGAGAATTAACTTATTTCAGGGCCAGGAAGAAAAAAAGAAGCATGACTACTGCTTGGCATTAGCATCCTCTGCCCGTAATTCTCTTCACATCTACTCTTGACCAAACCACTCCACTCCAAGCCATTGTTCACATGGCAGACACAATGAGGAAAAGTTCCGATCCTGTCACTCCCCAGTTTAGACATTTCTGATGGCTGCCATTTCTCAATAAAGCCCTTTCCTGGTGTGTCAGGGTCTGATCAGACAGTAGAATCACTATGCTAAAGAATACATGATTTACGCACCTCACAGTTGTAATGGGGCAGTCTCCATGTTCTGTTGGCTGCCGCCTCTGTGTCTAGTTCCAAGCCCATGATTACCATAGATCAGTTGGATGGTGATCAGAAGACAGGCTGGATGTGGCCAAGAGGAAAGACAAACTGGAAACCATGAGATGAACAGGAACCCAGAAGGACACTTGGAAACTGAGTATGAACTGGGACCTGTGTCTGTCTCTCACCACCTTCTGCCTGAACCTTAGCCTCGAGCTGTATGTTTGCTCACCCAGGACATGAAGAAGCTCAGGGAGGAGCTCTCACAGGGACTGGCAGAGCAACAGACCCCAGTGCTGCTCTGTGTCAGCAAGGTGAGAGAGCAAGTCTCAAACACATGTGAGCCCCAAAGTGCAGAGTAGGCAGAGCATGGCTGTTGCTTCACTTCTGCCTTCCAAACCTCCCACCAGATTTCCCTTGTGGTCTCCAGTAACCCAGAACCATGCAAGAAGGGGGATTCTGGGAATATGGCATCACTCAGTCAAGCAGACAAAGTCCAAAGCTACAACACTCGACCTAAAGCTACCACACCAGACCTGTCATCTTCTGGCTTTTACCCACTTCTCTAGCCTCCTTTGAGTGAACTGTCCCTTCGTCCACTCTTTAAAGGCTATTGTTCCAGAAGGAACTCCATGAGCAAACTCCACCTTGAAATACTGAATGCACTCTTAATTGCTTGTTCAAATTCTAGCTTTACCATTAGACTCTAAGCTGGAAAAGACAGGGATCAAGTGTATAGCACAAACTACCACACCCTGGAGCATGGTCCTGAGCACATGGAAGGCACTCACTAAACACCTGATGGGCCTCTTCTTAGATAGAATCCCAGTTAAGGTACACAGGATTGATATCTACCCAGCTTTATTTTCAAAGAAGCTCTAAAGTAAGAAAGACAGCCCCCTGCACGCAATTCGTTCATCCAACGTTCATTTTCATTGCACCTCACCTAAATCTTTAATGGCTTGAAAACTACCCAATGAAGTCCTCATTTAAAAGATATTAGTGCCCATCCACAGAAGACTGGATTAAAAAATTGTGGCACTTTTATATAATGGAATATTATTCAGCTATAAAGAAAGACAATTTTGGGAACTTTGTAGGCAAGTGGACAAAACTGGAGTCCATACTCATAAGTGAAATAAATCAGCGATACATGTGCAGACAACGTATTATATCACTGGTGTAAGAACCCGAGGGTGG
>PVLD010033252.1:0-13840 GCA_004027595.1 Dinomys branickii
TTTCTAAAAAAAAAAAAAAAAAAAAGAGGGGATGGCACAGTTACACTGCCTGGGGCTCCTTCCAGAAGGCACGAGAGTTTCCTGAAGTTTGGGGGTGGGAAGTAGGAAAGATGAGAAGCTCAGCACAGTCAGAGCACCAAGGTAACTCGTAACTTCCCCCCACATCCACTAGATCTCTGGGAGCTAAGAAATAAGGAAGTGGAACAGGGAGGTTGCTCCAGAGACAGAAAAAAGATGAGGTGGAAGAAATAGAAAAATCAATATTTCATAGCTCTCATAGGCTACTCAAATAAAAGGAAGCAGGGGGGCAGGGGGACAACACCAAAGCAAGAGCGAGGAATGATCCAGAACTGTGTGTTATGACCTGAACTCTACAACCCTAGACGAGATGGGCAATGGGAAGTGGTCTTTGGGTGTATCGTGCACAAGAAGTTCCCAGAACTATGGAAACAGTGGAGACAGGATCTTGTTTATCTTCCTTGATATTCCGCTGGTGATGGAGAGGAGGGAGCTGGGTTTTCCTGAACTGCCAGCTTTCTGTCCTGGGTCTAAAGCAAAGCTCATCTTTAGGATGTTCTAAGTAGTACAAACACAGCAGGGGAAGTCCTGCACAGAGACGGATACAGTCAGCACACTCCAAGGGCAGGGGAAATGGATAGCAGAGGCCTGCTTGGCTTGGGATCTGAAAGCTTCCACAGTAGTCACCAGGCTCTGAGGCCAGTAAGGTGTGTGATCCAGTGCAACTGGGTGCCCTGAAGCCTGATCTGTTTCCTCTCATTCTTTCCCAAGTTAAACAGGTTGGAAACCTTGATGTCACTTTCATGTACTTTTAATCTTATAACCAACATGAGCCTTTGTCCACCAACACTTTCTCTGAAGTAGCTGTTATCATCCACCCTCTTTCCATTCTTAGTATTCCTAACTTGACTCACGCCTTTGCCACTGCGGTCTTCCACTGGCCCCCTGTGTGAAGGTCTGTGTCTGGATGTCCCTCCTGAACTTCCTGTAGTCATGGAGGGTTGGACTTCTGGGAGGTGGCTGAAGCTAGAGTTTGTGACTCATTCGTGGTCCAATGTTGGGGTTGTGGGTGTGAATGCTGCACCCACCCTAGGGTGGGTCGCCTAAAGATTCTCTAAAGAGTCTTGTCTCTCTCCCTCCTCTCCTGATTTTGTTTTCCTCTACCACCATGAACTGTTGTCCCTCTGCCATGCCGCCCTGCTTTGGAGCCAGACGACTATGGACTAACCCCTACAAACCGTGAGCTAGAGAAAACCCTTCCCCTCTTATCTGTGGGTGTCACATATTTTGTTTCAGCAATGAGAGAAAAGTAACCACAGCACCCTGTATCCAGGCTTCACCTCATTTCATAATCTTATATATTCTTTCCAGATTAACCATCTAATGAACAATTTGAGCACTTCAAAGTTTTTAATTGATCTCTTCTTTCGGGCCTCTGAAGGAGGGGGCCTCTTGTATTTTTTGTTCTCCTTTAATACCAGCACATAATATAGAATTTTGCACAAAGCAGATGCTTAACATACATGTCTAGAGCATGATGGAGATCCTTTGGGAGACCGAGTTCCCTCCCTGCAACCCCAAACCCACTCATTTATGGCAAAGTGCCAACTCTGGCCCCGTGGGCATTGTTATCCGATACTCACTGCTGGGGCAATGCTATGGCAACATGGCTCACTGCAGAGAGGGCTGCTGTGACATGTGTGCCATAGGTTTGTCACCACTGGTCTAGAGTAAATATATGAACATCATGGACATAGTAGTTTCTGAGAACTAAATCCTGTACAGAAAATATACATTTACATCTAGTTGGATTTCACGGAAGTTAAGTTAGGTCTTGATAACTTCCATTTTTGAAGTGGCCCATTTATTAAAATCTTAAGTAACAACTACATGTTTCAGAATGTTTTCCTATTTGTACAAATAGATAACTTACTAGAAATGTATTACTCACTGACTAATTACAACATTTAGTCTTTGTGTACTAATTACTGGAGTTGTGGCCAGTAACGGGATCCAAATTAAAGTGTGATTTTTTCCCTCAAATCCTGCTAGTGTGTTTTTGTGGCTGTATGCATTGCTTAATTGAGGGAGAAGATTAAAAGTATAATGAGACTCCTCATGAACATAAAACCTAAGACAAATGCTCCTCCACCGGCCTCACACTACTACAGATTTTACTCATTGTGTACTTCCGGCCCTGTGCCATTCTTATCAGCAGAACAAGAGAAAAGTATTTGCCAATTACTTTTTCAGTCAATCGTGGAAAAAAAGATCTGCTAGGGGCCAATGATTGCAAGAGGGTCTGGACATAGAGGAGGAGACGAATCAGTTCACAGAACTCATGGTAGAAAGGGGAGTACAGGTAATAAATGAACAATCGCTTAGAAATTGTGTTCAGGGCTATGTGGGAGTGAAAACAAGGCAGTGTGAGAACCGAGACGGAAACACTCCGTCCTTCAGGCAGGTGTCAGGAAGACATTTAACTAGAAAGGGAAAGCTGCAAAAGAGCCAAGAACAGCAAAGACACACGAACAGCACTCCGGGCTGAGGCGACAGCTCTCTAGGCTTGAGACACTTAAAGAAACAGGAGAAATGCTAGTGTAGCCGGAATATTATGAGCTTTCTTCAGGAAAAGCCTCCTACTGAGCTGACGTGAGCAATGTCTTAATAGTCCCGGTAAGAAGCTCATAGTATGGCTAGTTGTGGTGTCATAAAATGAAACCATTACAGAGGAAATTTGAGAAATCTTAAAAAATAAAAAAAATAAAAAAAAAAAGGATGGAGTTTCATCTTGGGACAAGAATCAAGAAATGGAACAGAGGACCTTTCCAGGTCCTTCTATTTTGGAGACACAGGGATTTTCATGTATTTGGAGTACAGACCTTTATTAGAAAGCTCTGGTATTGAAAATTTTTGAGAAAATCAAGATAGCCACATCCCTCAAATATTAAGTCACTGATACATGAGGGATTTCCTCCAAATTGGGAAGAATCAACAGGAATTTTGGATGGTTTCAACAGTAATTGAGTCAACTAGACTTGGTCTTAGAAAAACAATGGAAACTTATCCTGGCCAGAAACATTCTTAGCTAAAATGGAGCTCATCTCTGGTCTATTCCACACTGCACCAGTGCGAGTCAAATGTACCCAGACTGAAGAGGACAGGCGAGGTTGAGATTCCCATTGTAAATGCTGTGCCAAAGCTACAGCAAATGTGGATAGGGGCGATGCTCTTCATGGGAGCCTAAGGCTTATGTGCACTGGGCTGAGGTGCCCAGGAACCCTGGGACAGGTGCTAACACCTGAAGAAAAGAAGAAGAAAGAAAATGACAGCAGTGAGAAAGTAAAACACGTAATGAGAAACAAAGCAGAAGAAATGGTAGACAGAAAAGCACGCTGTTCAGAGCCATCTCAGCAACAAGTCCTTTCCCCTCTTCCCAAATACTCCTTTTTTAAAAAAAAATGCTAAAAATATTTTAAAGCACAAAGGGATAATTCATTTATTTTTCCACTTTGTCAGTAAAAAAAATTTGACTTTTTTTCCTCATAATGTTACACAATCACTAAGGAACTGGAGAACTATACATCACTAGACAAAGATACGTATTTCCACACAGGACCCTTGAAACCAAGTCAATTGTAATTGAGATATGAATGCTTTAAATGCATAATGATGCACAGCGTGAATACTGGGTTGAATGCAGCTAGAATGAGTTTAGTTTTTTAGTGGAAGTTCAGCTATTACTAAACCTGATTTGGCCCATCAGTAAAGATAATTTAATTTCATGTCTCCAAAACTAACATAAATCTGAATGTAAAATACATTTTACGAAGATAATTTCTTTGCTCTCCTCTTTGCCTCCCTTCCACCCAATTTCTGCAAATCACTGGTAAAGATAACAGTTTTTCTCTTTTAAACAAATTATATTTCTTGATATATAAAGTATTTATATATTTTTGTAGAATAAATATTGTAATATTTATAATGATATTATTGCTATTAGTTCATTAGAATTATATGGTAGAATGCTCAGACCAAGCTAATAAAAAAACAGTTTTGTCAGCCTGTATTAGAGGAACCCAGACAAGATAAATTACATGCAGAGTAAAGTGACTAGGAGACAATTTCAGGGGAGACCCTATCAGAAAGGCTCCAGGTCTTGAAGTACTGACAGAATTTTACTGTACGTCTGCACCACCGCATGAACTCTGTGACAGCATAAAACGGAGCTCTAGTTATATGTAAGTTTTAAATCTGAAGAGAAATCCTAGTGATAAGATCTGAGGATTTCTTCTAAATCAAATGGCAAACAGCTACCCATTTCCTTGCAGAGGAATATTTTAAGTTCAGCTCTTTGATTCAGAATTGGAGATGATGCTAAAATAGGTTTCTGAAAAAAATTAAGCTATAAACTGTCATATTCCATCCCACTTAACATGAATGAGCGCAGCCTCCAGGATAAACTTGATTAACATAAAAAAGGGTAAAATGGTATTTATGTTTCTAGAGAATAAAAGATTTTTTAAAAACGTCCCCAAACTGTGTTCATACTTTCCAAATAATAGCACATGTGATTCCTCTGACTATCACTTATGCAAATATTTTCATTTTAAAGAAACCTGCTTCCGGTATCTCTCTTCTGAAGGTCTCTTATTAAAAATTGGCTTTTATACTTAGTGACTTAGAACGTACTGTTCAGCCTCAAAGTCACCTTTGTACAGTCCAGGTCTTAAGAGAAGCCCATGTCAGTGGGAGCGGTGCTATTAACAGGAATATGAAAAGTAAAATGGTAGTGCTTACTCAGTACAGCCTCTGTGAGCACGTATTATCATTTTTTTCTCAAAACCACTTAAAAGTTACTATTGCCGCTCCTCTTTCACAGAAGAGGAGATGGACACATACAGAGGTTAGGTAATTTGTTCAGTGTTACACATGTAAGTAAAGCCAGTTCAGTAGACCCCAGAGCCAACCCACAGATTCTATCAGTACACTTTGTTATTTCTTTACTGCTGAAGAACACAAAGCTTCCAGACAATGGGAAGAGAATGACCACAGGCTCGGGTGCTCTGCAGGCCTTATAAAGACTGAAGATGGCCAAAGACCTTGGCCACACTGTGGAATCTGAAGATTGCTACACTAGGTCAGAGTCATGGCGAATAAGTTCTATCACGCTAGAAGGGTTCTATAAAACAAATAGTGCCTAAGAGCTCAAGTTCTAGTGTCGGTTGAGTTAGGAGGGTTCAAATCTCCACTGGGGTGCTCAGTGACTTTGTGGCTTGATCTCCTTGACTAGGTTTCTTCTGCTGCGAAAGGAAAATGATTATAGTGTCTACTTCACACAAAGTTGTAAGCTATGATAAAATAATGCATGTAAAGCATGTATATCACACTTGATATATCATAAATGGCAACGTTAGATAATACCTCTATGGATTCGTAAGAGATGAGGAGCTCAGGAACCTGAATTCTGCACTGGAAGCACAGTTTTCCCACATCCATGTCTCTAATACTGAACAGAAATTGAAAAGGTCACAGGCTCCTTGGCTAATAATCACTGATGGCAAAAAAGGGAAGTAGGGTGGTCCTAGGCTGGCGTTCAGAAAGGAAGGTGACATTACTGACCGGGCCGATGGGGTTGGCTCTGTGACTTGGCGCTGCATGCGGACCCCATGGGCACAGTTCTCCTGGACCCCTGGCTGGGTGGAGAGGGGAATGTCCGGGGAGGTGTGGCTGATCTTCATGGAGGAGTCAGGGCAGGGCGTGGGGGGGTCTACGAAGTCCTCACTGTTCTCCTGCTCATTGGTCTCTGTGTCCGTGTAGTTAAGAGGCTCCTGGTTGTTGTCTTTGCTACCAGAGAATAGGCCTCGTTCTCGCCACGGAACCCAGCAGAGTTTCCAAGATACGAAGAGAGACACGCCAAAGAGAGCGAGACCGCAGGCAGTGACCACGAGGGTCAGCAGGCTCACTGAGATATCTGCAAAGAAACAAAGATCAAAGATCAGTGATTGTGCCTCCCACATCACCCTTCGCATGGCGCAGGCAGAAGGACTCTCTCATCCATTCATTCCTAAGGAGGTGGAAGCAGGAGGCCAGGTTGGGAGACCTGCCCAGGTCACCTGGTTCTGGAACAGTGACAGTGAGTAATGCAATATAATCAGAGCACCAGAGGAAAAACAGAGGGGCTAAAATATGTAGGCCATGTTTAGAAGCAATAAACAGCCAAAAACAAGGCATTCCCAGGAATCCCTGTAAGTCCACTGAGACCCCACCCTACAGGCAATGTAAATCATACATGTTCTCTGAACAGGGTGCTTTCAACTGTCCTTAAAAATTATTCTGCCATCCCAGAAAGTTATGTAATATGATCGCAGAATTAAGTCACAACTTCTTAACACATGGAAAACTAAAAGTGCTTTTTTTTTTTTTTTCTGTTTTTTGACCGTTAACTCTGAAGGGCCTAGGAAAAATAAAGCTCAAATCTTTTGTGGATTTGCAGCCTTGAGAATACCCACCACTAAGTAGTCAAGCCCTCGGGACCCAGAGCAGACTATCATGGTTTGAGGTTCCCCAGCAGTAATCCCTGAGATAAGTATGCAAGAGCGAAAGGTGATTTAGTGAAGAAGACACAAATAGGAAAAGTGGGGGAAGCGACACAGAGAAGACAGCCAGGAAATGGTGCATTACCAAGCAGAGAGGGCCTAGGGGTTAAGCCTGCTGCGGAGGGTCCACATGCCTCAGAGTTACCCCACCAAGATGGGGAGGACCTGGGTTACTTACTCACTTATCAACTCCTTTTAGTCACTGATTTGAGGACAGTTCTCAAAGGGCACTAAATACCCTGTATCTCCACCTAACTGTGATATAGGCAAAACGAGCTCTGGTGGCCAGAAAAATCCCTCACTTAAATCAGCGCAGGGGTCATGCTGAGATCAACAGACACATACTGTAGTGGTAAGGGTAAGGGCATAGCCAATGGCAGGTAATGACAGCATCTGTGCATGAACCACCGACCTACGGCCATGAAGTATCCAATATCTATTCTTCTACTGAGGAATAGCAGTTGCCCTCCTAAACCATGCAGGGCCCAGAAAGGATGTATAGATGTTCAATAAGAATCATGGGACAAATGGGGAAAATCAGTAGCTCCAAAGAAGCTAACCAGGCTGAGCCATCAGAATAAATGGCCCCTGACATGAACCAAATGAAATCAAGAGGCAAATTAATTTGTGTCCTGAGATTTATGCCATTGAGGCTAAGAAAAAGAAGTATGACTGCAGAAGTAATCAGACACAGGCATCCTTGAGATCTCAGCTCATTCAGAAGTAAAATATCATGATTACATACACATCAACAAAATTTCAATGAAGTCAAGGAACTCGACTGAATGTGAACCAAAAACACAATAACAAATGGCCCTCAAGACTCAGGAGATCTAAACAAAAAGTATGGGATATGGGACATTTATTCAAGAAATCTACAGTTTAAAGAGGTCAAGGTTAGGGTGGAGACAATGAAAAGTCATAAAAAGAAAAGAATTAAAATTCTGTAGAACTGAAGGACAAATTGATAAGGATTCACCGAGCACCTGTAATGGAATACTGTACTACGGCTTTAGATGCACTCTTGTAAAGTTTCAAAACACCAAGATTAGAGAAAACTATAAAAATTTAAGGGACAAAAATCCTAAGAAGAACACAGAGGAGTTAGACCATACTGCATCAGACTTCTCATGAAAAAACAGTACATAATGCAATGTGTACAAGCTTCTGAGGAAAAAATTATATTCAGTTTAGAATTCCCCGCCAAACATGCTATCAGTGAAGTGTGAGAACTGCAAAAGTCCTTTTTATGTCTGCAAGAAGTGAAAAAGATTACTGTACAAGCATCTATCAGAAGAAGTTACTTGAGGATTATTGTAAGAGATTTAAATGAGACACCAGATACAATACACAGGAAAAATGATGCTTCACTCAAGAGATCAGTGAAACAAAGTTCCAGCACAGGAGCTGAGCCTGGAAAGAGCCAGTATAGCTTGGAGCACTTATATGATTAATTATCTAACACCTTGAGAGGCTGAGGCAGGAGGATCGTTGCAAGTTTGAGACCATCCAGGACTACAAAGTGAGCTCAAGGTCAGCCTGAACTGCATAGTGAGAACTTTGTCTTTTCTGTCCAAAAGACAAAAGTCAATACATAAATAAATCATCTAAGACCACTATGTGGTGAAGCACATGAACCAAGAAAAATTTGAACTGGAAATCAAATATCATCAATTATGGTTAATAGTATCTAGGCTCAGACTTTGATAATTAGTTATGTGTTATAGATACATCCGCAAATATACAAGTGATATGATGTCTAGAATTTACTTCAAATTAAAGATGAAACATTGACTATGAGTTAGTAATTACTGAAATTGAGCTTTGAGTAGGTGGAGTTCACAATGTTAGTCTCTCACTTCTGAATCTATTTGACGATTCCCTAATGGAAAGTAAAAAATACCATACTTAAGTACAGGGAAATGGTTTTATTAAATTTTTTTTATTTTAGAGAAAAAAATAAAAATAACAACAAAACAGAGTTTCAAAACAGATGAGCAGGAGAGTTACAATAATTAATACATTGCATATCGTTGTCTTCACAGTGTTCAGAGTACAAGATACAGGCATATCTTGCCCAAACAATACTAGCACGAACTTTTATTTTCCCCTTTCCTCCATCACAATTTGTCTTTTCTTTTGAACAGTTTCTTCTCAATTCACAATATCCATTGTGCATTTTTGGACCTTATTTACTTCTTCAGTTTCTCACACTAATGAGACAATATGATGTTTACATATATGGGTCTGCTTTATTTCACTTATAAGTATGGTCTTACATTGCATCCATTTACCTATAAAAATCTCCAGTGTGTTGTCCTTCTTTATGGCTGGATAGTACCCCATTCTATTAAAAAATCTTTCTTCTTCACTCCTCAGTTGATGGGCATTTGGGTTGTTTCCAAGATTTAGTTATTACATGCTATAAAAATGGGTGCATATATATATTGCTGTGGTATGATGTTTTTAATTCTTCTGGGAAGATACCCAGAAGAGGAATAGCTGGGTTGAATGGACCTCCCATTCTAGTATTTTAAGGAATCTCCACAGTGGTTTCACCAGTCTACAATCCCATCAGCAGTGGAGGAGGGTTCCTTTTTCCCCACAGCTCCTCCAGTATTTGTTACTAGTTGATTTCTTGACGACAGCCATTCTTTCTGGAGTGAGATGGAATCTCAGTGTTGTTTTATTTTGCATCTCTTCAATGACCAATAATGTTGAACATTTTTTCATGTATATATTCGCCATTTGTATTTCTTCGGCTGAGAAGTGCATATTCTTCTCAGATGCCCATTTTTGGATTGGGTCTTTGAATTCGAGGGATCTGATTTTTTTCAGTTCCTTGTATATTCTAGCTATAAGTCCTTTGAGGGACAACTGGATATAATTTTTCTCCCTCTGTGGGTTGTCTTTTCACTATGTTGGTGATTTATTTTGTTGTGTAAATGATTTTTAATAAAAAGAAATCTCATTTGTTATTTATAATATTTCCCTCACAGTCTGGGTTTTGTTCATGAAGTCTCTGCCTCCGCCTATATCTTTGAGATTTCTACCTATTTTCTCTTCCAGTAAATTTAATGTTTCTATTTTAATATTTAGATTCTTGATCCATTTTGACATTAGTTTAGTGCATGGTGATAGACATGTGTCTAGTTTTAGTCTTCAGCACGTGGAAAGCCAGTTTTTCCAGCACCATTTACTAAGGAGACTGTCTTTCTTCCAGTGAATTATGTTTGGCTCCTTTGTCAAAGATAAAGTGGCTGGGGCTGGGGATATAGCTCAGTAGTACAAGCGCCTGCCTGGCAATCACGAGGTCATGAGTTTGATTCCCAGTACCAAAAAGAAAAAAAGAAAAAAAAGAAGCACTTGAAAACAAAGATAAAGTGGCTGAGTGTGTTTGGTGCTGTGTCTACGCATCTTCTATTCTGTTCCACTGAAGTACAGGGAAATGTGAATTCCTGACTTCAGTCTTACTTAGTCTTGAGTTAAGTCTAGTGTCTCCCTTTTTAACAAGCAGCTCAAATCTCAAACAAGTCTGATACAGATGATGTATTGATAACACTGAGCAAATCTACATACAGAGAGAGAGAGAGACAGAGAGATAGACAGAGAGACACAGAGAGAGACATGAGAGAACACAGATGCTTTCCTGATCCTATGGCAATTGTGTCTTGGGGGCCTAACACAGATAACACTGCCAAATTTGGTTAGGAAATCAGGCCACGGAGAACTTGAGGATATCACATGGTGCCTTTGCAGGGCAAGTGGTAATGTGGTGAGATAGAGGAAACAGGCAAGACCAGATAGCTCCGATGAAGCAATCTCAAATGTTTCAGGGAACTGGACCAATGAGGAAACACTGTATCAGAGTTAACTGGAGGGATCATGCAGTATATTCCAAGTGAGAATTCCCTTATCAACATCTCTTTGATGTGACTACTAATTCATCATTTAATATTTCACTTAATGTATTTTTAGCCATGTACAATGAAAATGTCTCTTTATTTTTGCAAATTAAAAGGATAAAAATGTTACTATGAACCTATAGCTGCTCTAAAAACAAAGTCTATTCAAATGAAAGTGAAGAGGAAGAAAGCAGGGTACAAGGAGGGAAGAAGAGGAAGAGGAAGGAGGGGATTGCTGAGTTTAAACATCACAGAATTCTGGAATTATCAAGTAAAAGAGAACTTAGCTCCAAACATACCCCAGTAGGCTGGAGGACAGCTTCTGAATGGTGACTCTGAAGCACGTAGTTAAAATACTTTAGTAATTGAGCTTAAATTGTCTTGGAACCGTACTACTGCAAAGATACTGCTATGTGACTGCACTGTAGGCATCACCGCACAGTAATTATGCTCACAGATCCTCAGGTCACACATTCAAGATTTGCATCTCAGCAGGAACTGTGCAACCTTAGATACCTCTGTACCTCATTTTATCATAGTAATCTTGGGATCATATCAGTCTCTATCTTTTGGGGTTGTAATGGTTACTTAGAAAGCTACTAGTGCTTCATAAGTCTGTTGTTGGTCTTTGTTTTTCCATGACACATCTCAGGACCAGGCTGTTCCATATATGGACTTGCTCTTATCAGCAATAAGTGATCACCTTGCTTACTAAATAAAGAGGCCTCCTGCAGCTATATGAAATGAGCTGGCATCATGCAAATATCAGATACTCAATCAGTGCTTAGTGAACTGAATTACTGAGAAGAGAAGGAGCTTCTATTGTACGACTGGTATTTGCTAAGAACTAAACGGGGCAAAAGTAAATGAAGCAAGGCTTTGCCAGCAAGAACCTTCTAGTCACAAGAATTTCAATGGTGCTATTCACAATTTACAGAGTTCCACCAAAGCCCAGAAGTCAGGGGTATCTAACCAAGTCTGGTTTCCTATAAGGTTTAAGAGAGAAACTGGTACAAAGAGGTTTTACAGAGGTATGTCAGTATAACACATACTGTACAGTGGTGCCTCGGTTCATGAGTGCTTTTGGTTGTGAACATTTTGTTTTGCCAACAGAAGTGTCTGGCAAAATTTTGTTTTTGCTTATGAACTCTGCAGAGAGTGACAAACATGACCACAGTCATCTTTCCCACACAAACACGAATGTGGCATCTTTTCCAGAATTTAGGAAGGAATCATGTTTGTGAACTGAGGTACTGCTGTACCTAAGAATATGGAACTACCTAATGAATGGGTAGAGACAGGAAGAATTCTGAGATGCATGTTAGAAAAGGCCTACACTGAATCACTGGATGGGCTAGTAAGGGTGATTCCGGCGAAGACTCAGAAAAGAAAGACGAGCGCTGTAGACAAAGCCCCAGTTTTGACAGAGAATACCTAAGTAAACAGCAATGGATTGTTGGTAAAAATATGAACGGTAGAGACTGTTCCAATGAGGCCTCAAATAGCAATGAGGAACAAGTGCTCAGAAACTGGATGAAAGACGATTCTTCCTATAAGGTAGCAAAGCACTTGGGCTGAACTATGTTCCTGTTCTATTTTTTTGTAGAAGATAGAACTTTTAAGCAACAAGCTGTATACTTAACTGAAGTTATTTCTAAGCAAAATGTTGAAGGTGGGGCTCCTGACTGGAAAGAGTAAAATTAGAGAAGAAAGAAATCACTTAAGGACAAAATTATTAAGCAAGTGAGGAACTAAAACTTAAAGATTTGGACAATTCTCACCTATCTATGTTGCAAAAAAAAAAAAAAAAAAGAATTAGAAAGCATGTTTGGAAGAGAGCATAAAGGTGTGACCAAGCAATTTTCAACAGTGAGATTAATGTCAGTGTGAACTGCAAATTTTACCAGGCACTGCAGCTGGAAAACTACCAGTTTTGAACTGAAAGGGAAGGAAATGGGAAGGAACAAAGGTCAGATTTGGCTTTTGCAGGGTGAGGCCACAGAACTACTCAGCTGGGAACATGCCTTGTTCTTCAAAACAGGGAAGAATGACTCGAAAGAAGATTTAGAGATCATCGGGTCTACCTCCTTGCTTTCCAAAAGAGCAGCAATAACCTTGACTTCTGCACGGTCTCTACTCAGAGTCATGGCAGCAGGACTGCCTAGAGGTGTGGCTGTGGGGCGACCTCGTAGAGTGCTGGGGATTTCAACCATATGGCAGAGGTGGGAGAGCAGGGCATAGCCCTAAGTGTCCAGGAGGAGGGATCACTACACCAGTGGGTCCAAAGTAAAACCTCAGCCTCGTACGACTGGAGGAAAGAGTACTGAGCCAAAAAGAATCATTTTGAGCCTTAAAGCCCATGAAACTTGGCACCAGACATTGCATCTCCCAGCAATGTGGTCTTAGATTCTGGCTTCCTGCTTATAAGCCACCCAGCATATAATATTCTGCAGCCTGGGCTGACTAAAACATTATTGGTGAGCGGTGAGCCAATTCTTAGCAACATTCCTCATATACAAAGATCCAACCCAGACCACCTGACTATATGGTCTAAAGACTTCATGAGGAGAAGCGGAGGACCGCCTGCTCAACTTCACAAAGCAGCCCAGAAGAGAATGTGCCTATCCCCGGCTTTGTAACATTTATATTTTGTGACCAAGGGTAAGTCTCTGTCCTGCACAGTCTTCTTCATCTGTCCTGAAGCACCCAGCCAGGGCTCTCAAATTCTGTGGTTCTTGTTAAACTTCCAAGTGACCTTGGATTTCTAACCATGTCTACATCTAGAGCTGAAGCCATTATGATAAATTCCCACTTGTGACCTTGAAACACTGAAGGCTGTGAGGTAGAACCTTTCCTAATTTTTATTCTTGGAGCAGACACGAAGTTTTCTCAGCACTGGCTCATGGTGAAAATTGCAAGGATTAAGGAGCATTAACTTGGGCCTGCAAGGATCATTCCACTATTAACATTTGGAGCCAGGTTACATAGAGAACATATCTGCCATAACTCTAAGAAACCCAAGGGTTAATATAATGAATTAGAGTATAGAAACTAGCTAACAACATCCATTATATTTTCTGGTACAGAGTTGAAGAGGTGTGCTACAGTTTAAAATTCATGACTTCCGGGAAGATGGCGACCAGGTAGGCAGCAGAGAGAGAACCTCCCAGAGGATTACCACCCAAACAATGAAATATAGCAATATGAAGACAGAAATAAGGACTTCCGGGAAGAAGACGACCAGCCGAGAGAGCGAGTGCGGAGGGAAGAACGGCTTCAGCTCCTGAACCCGACAGAGAACGCGCTACTGGGACAAAC
>PVLD010033253.1:0-13839 GCA_004027595.1 Dinomys branickii
TATTTCTACCCAAGAATTGCTAAGCTACGTTAGAGAAAGCCATATAACTAGCCTAAGTGGATCCCTTGAATATGACTTCTCCTTCCACTCAGCAATTCTATGTAACCCTTTCATTTACTCCTGGTTGAATTACTACACAATTTCCCAGAGGAGCTATTCTAAAACATGCACGATTTGTCCAAGTCCCGGAATTCACCTCTGTCTCCCTCATTCTCTTCGGATAATGTTGTCAGGTACTTCACTCAGATTAAAACTGGCAGGCTTGAACTTCCTAACTCTGGGCTAGGCAGCACTTGAGAGAAAGAAAAAAATTCCAGGTGAAATAAAAGTAATAGGTTCAAATTCAGTGGTAAATACATTGTACTAATACCTAATACGTACACTTCCTTCACCTTTATTTTCACCCTACTCTTCTCTGATTTATTCTGGCTTCTCTTGCTGCTTTATATTAAAAACTCAAAAAAACAGCTCTCACATAAAGAAAATGGCTACATAAAATCAGTGAAAATAATCATGAAGCCAAATTGAGTCATTTTGAGAACATACAGAGATAGCATAGATTGAATAAGCTTGCTTTCAGAAGACAGAAATTTATCAAAAAATGGATGTTATTGGTAACAGTGGGTAATGTGATACTGTGATTTTTTTCTTTTAATTATTTAGTTTAACCCTGTAACTGCATAAAAAGATTGTATTACTATTATTATTATTACTATTTCACAATGGAATAATTTTCCCATTTGTGTACTCAAGGTGAAGTTTTCAAATGACAGAAGAAAAATTCAAACTTAGTCCTGTCTGACTGAGAAGCACGTTGTATTTATCACTATGCTGTATGCATTATTAATCATAAATTCACTCCCAAAATTTCACTAGGATTCAATGTACAAAATTTAGACAATTAAACCTTAAATGTCCTAACCGGGGAGGATGTTTCAATTAGGGTACAACAGTGCAAAGCAGATTCCTTGATGTGACTAGGAAGAAAAATTCCCTGGATTTCAAAGGTCCATAAGAAGAAAAAGAGGAAGAGGGGAAAATGTAATTGAATTTCTAAACAATATATCAAATGTCATACAAGTGAATTTTAGTGCAGGGTCTTTTCCTAGTTCTTCCCATTTCTCTGCCTTGATCTTTTCCCTCAAGTTTGGTATTAGTGTCACAGACACGGATCTGGAATTTCTATTATGCTCTGCTTTGAGCTTTAAGTAATGCCCTTGTGTATGTTGTAAATCATGGATCTTAATGAGTTATGAAATATACTTGTCTATGTGCTTTTAAGAAATCAAAGGCATGAATTTGGGTCTAAGCGAGTTATGCATTTGTTATCAAGTGCAGATTTAAAGTCTGATGAATGATATGTGACATATGGCATTGCTCTCATGCTTGAACATGCTGTCAATTAGCTTAAAAGTTCTACGGACTGTGGCCTTTGGATTCCTATTATAAAATACCCAATTCCTCCTCAGAGCACACTCTGTGTAAGCCATACTGACTGTGTTGTGATTTAAAAGATACTGTATGGATGTCTTAAGTCACGCCTCCTGAGATAAAATTGTAAGTACCAGATCTTTCTTTCTGCTTTCCTTCAGACCACCTATAAATTTCTATGTAATTCATTTTGATATTGGGAAATTCTCTGCATTCATTGCTTCTGTGGTATAAAATGACCAGAAGCGTATTGGACTTACGTTCAGAAGATCTAGATTCCACGAAAATGTTGTCACCAGGTATCTTTGCTTTCCTGTCAATTATTGTACTTCCCTAAGCCTCAATTTTCTTGTGTCTGAACACGATGCTGTACTGGGTGAGTTGGAACAATCTGAGTTCCAATGTAGTTTTCTTAAGAAGACATATCCTAAAATTTAAACATTGTATATTAAATTCAAGAAAAACATTTTTCTTTTTAAAAAAAGCAAACATTAGACCCAGAGACAACGCTCATCTCAGAGGTTTTTCTCTCCCGGAAAATCCATTTGGAGTTTTGTCACTATTTCCTTTCATATTCCTCTCTACACCCGTCTCCGATTAAATTCTGATACCATTTCCAAGTCATTTGATTATGGAGAGATCTCTTATACTAAAGTGTAAGTTCATTCTATCTTCTCACCCTACTCCATTCTCCATGTATGCCCAAGATAATTACAATATTCGTTTGTGGGGAACCCTTATTTCTGTTTGCCTTCTACATTGCCCTGGTGTTCGGCTATCAATCAATTCCCGGAGCTGACACTCAAGTGATTCCACTAACAGAATCCTTCTTCCCTTACCCTCTACGTCCCGGATGTTTAAACTTGAAGTAGCAATGCGGTTGTGAAAACAGGAGGACCAGCTGCACGATGCTAACCATCTACAGAACTGCTTCTGAGACAACGCTCTGAGGACTCAAACTGTCCCCAGCCCCTTCTCCTACTGTGTTAATCATAGTCATTCAGTTCTTCCTTTGATGTTTTAAAATCATAAATGTGTCTTTTATTTACTTAAGTTTAACATACCGAAGTTGTATTGCTTATGTCCTCAGAGAAAAGCAGATAATTCCAGGGTGGGGATAGTTTCAAATTTAGAGAAACTTGAAGCTTAAGTGGCTTTGGAAATTCATTTTATGAATACAAGATCAGATCAAAAACTGTGTGCTCATATATACATACATGTACATTTGCAGAATGACAACTATATCACCATTTAAAAATTTCTAAAAAGCTACCAAATACCACAAAACAAGAAATCCAAACAATTCCATGATTTTTCTAACGCTTGGACACAATTTTAAATATTTCTTTTAACATATTCTTTTTGTCATGTGCTTATTTCATGGTCTCACTTGAAAGAATTTAATATTCTCAAGGTGGGTGCGTGGTAGCACATGCCTATAACCCCAGCATTCGGGAGGCTGAGGCAAGAGAATTATTGAAAGTTTGAGACCAGCCTTGGCTACAAAGTGAGCTCAAGGCCAGCCTGAACTGCATAGCAAGAACCTAGAACCTGTCTCAAAAAGTAAAAAAAAAAAAAAAAGAATTTAATGTTCTGTGTTGTAACTATGGTAAGAATAGGGAGAGATCTCAGCTTTTATACAGCCTGTTTGAAACATGTTATTTCTGCTAGTCCTGCGGACACAACTATTTCCACCTCATATTCAGTGCTCAGTACTGTCAACTTGGTATCAGAATTATGTTTGTTTGGGGTCTTGATTGATTTCAGGGTATTTAAAGTATGTACCCTGACAAAATTTAATTTGCTTTTCATGATTCACATTACTGTTTTTTGTAATGGAGCTCATTGTATTCGTATATTCTGAATTCTATACTTTTTTATGAATAATGTTTTACAAAATTCTTGGAAAATCAATGAAAAATTTTCTCTTTATGTCCATGTTATAATTTCCTTTCTATTAAAGTGATGATTAACACTAAAAAATGATTTATTTCTTTGGACACTTACTTATTCCCCTTTGACACAAAGAATTAAATTATTTCTTTTGATAAGGTGTAAAAAATGCTTGGCTATAATTTCCTATCAATATCAAGATAAACTTGTTAATTAATTTCACAATCCCTATTACTTATGCTTTACTTATGCTTCATATTTCACTCACTATATCTAAAACCTTCTGTTTTAAAATTTTTTATTTTAAAGAAAAGAGAACGAAACAATAAAAACATGGTATAAAACCTCAAAACAAGATTGGAGAAGAATAGCAATGGTGAGTACTTGGCTTTTGCTGTCTTCAGAGTGGTTGCTCAGTGAAAGGAAAGGTATATGCTTATATTGTTTGATCAGTTTTTCATGCCTAGACCCTGTAATATGAGCAGATACTTGAAGAATTCTATTTTTAAAATAAACAAACTAAGACAGAATGCACACATCATGCAGGTCCCATAACAGCTCTTCAGTTTTTGTGTGGGTTTAGTGAAATGTTCCAGCACGTCCATCCACTGAAAAAAATACACTATAATTTTACAAATATGTTACTCCCACTAATTAAGAAAGGTAAAATGTATTTTAATCTATATCTGCCCCAAATGTTTGCTATGTTGTTAGCAGCAGAAAATTTCCATTTTCGTGGGACATCATTGCAAATCCATAATCTCCATCAACTTTGTGTATATTAGATAATTGAAAAATTGTTCCCCAGACTAACAACTCATTGCATATATTTCAAATATTAAACTCAGGCTTTCAGTGTCAGACACTACATGACACATTCCTTTACATGTGAAAAGCACAGGAGACCTATGGCCTGCAGTAACTACGCATTGACACTATTGTTAAACAAATACATGGCCAGACAGGTAGACAAAATACTCATTCAACTCCCTCTTTCCTTTGCCGATTTCTAAATTGCTGTGCATTCTCCATTGGCACCTGGCATAAGCAAATATGTGACCTAAGAGAAAATGCAGTAGTGCCGGATGAGGTCTTGACTAATCCTGATAAGGTTTTTCAGAAATTTTACAAAAGCATGACTGTGTGAACACACTTGTTGATCACTCTTTCTTAGCATATGGAACAGAGATATACAAGTTTAAGTTCTTTCAAAGGAGATCTTAGGTATAACGGTGGGACTGAAAATCATAATTAGTACTTGCTATTACAGAGAAGAAAACGCACCTAGTATGCTAAGCACATCTGCAAAAGAAGTGATAGCCCAAAAAGGGAAAAATTATTATGTTGCCCTCATTGATAAACCAACTTCTGGAGGGTTTGGTTGAGTGGAACCTTCGTTAATTATGTCAGCGGGGATGTTGGCTACAGGACCAGGCAATTCTCCAGCGTGGTGCCTGGGGTACCATCCCGCCCCTCAAGCAGCGACAAAGCCCACCCTCACTATTCATGAGGAAAAATGAAAACCATAGAAAAGCCCAAAGAATGAGGGGTGCTCTAAAAGATGGGTTCATCAGCTAAACCTTCGGGCATCTTTGAATGCTTAATCCATTTTCATTTTCCTTGACATTGATAAATCGAAAGATTAAGCACCTAATTCCAATTGTTTTAAAGGCTTTAAGACAACACTGGGATGCTGAATCTCAAAGCACTTCAAAGAAACAAATCCTCCCCCACGTAAGCAATGGTTGTATCAAAATGTCACCTAGTTCTTCATTTGCAGTATTCTTAGAGAGTGTTTTGCATCTACCCAAGCCTCCACCACCTTGCTCCGTTCCAGAAATGTATTTCATATTTGATATAAAGCTAG
Source organism: Dinomys branickii (assembly GCA_004027595.1). Classification (NCBI taxonomy): domain Eukaryota; kingdom Metazoa; phylum Chordata; class Mammalia; order Rodentia; family Dinomyidae; genus Dinomys; species Dinomys branickii. Next base: position 5,192 of record PVLD010033253.1, read on the forward strand.
ACAACTCCAATGATCAGACTTGGTATGGTTTTAAATTTGACATGGAAAGATTGAAATAGAGTTTTAGAAATTGAAGAAATTCATCTTGCTTTGTAGTTTTTACCTGTCATCACCCAATAATATCAATTCAGTTATAGGAATATAAGTGTGTGTTTGTATGATGGGCTTTTATTTTTGAATTGGTATTGCAAGGGCTTGCTTCTTGACATGCATAGAGGCCAACACTAGGACTCTTGAGTTTTTGCAAAAAGACTTTACTGTGTAGTTAACAGGCTAGACAAGGGATATAAGCTAAGATCTGCTTCTCTGCTTGTGATGGCTTGAAAATTGGTGGTCAACTTGTAACATCCAGCTGAACTGAACCAGCATAGTGCTGGGTACGGGTGGCCCCCCTGGGGGGGTGTTGCCAGCAGCATAAGAGGCAGAACTGGAGAAGCTGTTGGAGACTGACAGAGAGAATATTAGAAGCCGTTGGGTTCTGTCAGAAGCTGTGAGGCACAGTTGATTCTCTTGAAAAAGCTTCTCACGCTGGTTTTCTTGATGAACTCAGATGTTCTCAGTGATCCAGGAGCTTAGGACCTTGTTGTCTCTGAGAATGGCTTCACTTCACTTTGGGGGAGCTCTGGTCCTCACTTTGAGCATCGCTTCCTGGCTCCGGAGGGGAAGATGGTGCACTGCTCAGTCTCCTGGAGAAGCTTGTGGCCTTGGCTTTCCTGATGGGAATGTGACTTTCCTCATTGTCAGAGGAGCTCAGGACCTCACTGTTGCTGAGGATAGATATGGTACCATTCAGAGGAGCTCTGGTTTTTACTTTGAGCGTCTCTTCCTGGCTCCAGTGCAGATCCCCTCCTAGTACAGATACTTCATCCCGCTGGCACAGACTTTCTAGCTTTCACCACTGACCATGGAGCCTTCCCAGCGCAGATCTGTGAAACGGGCCTGCATGAGGCATTGTCATGGGCTCTAGGCCTCGAGTGGGATTTATGGGAGGCCTTGTTCTGGGCTCTAGGCCTTCAGCTGGACTCATGCAGGACATTTCCATGGGATCCAGGCCCTCAGCTGGATTCTTTGGTCTTTAGTGTGTGGACAGAGTTCCTGCGCTCTCTTTGTGTATGATTCTTTGAGTAATTAGTATAAATAATCCTATAAAATACGTGTCCTGTATTGTGTCGTTCCTCTTATAAACCCCAAACTACAATACCCACTGTTATTAGCATGGAGCAAGGAGCAGTCATTTCTATGAAGGGAAGGGGAAATGCTGCTTGTTGACTGATAGCTAGAAGAACCTAAGGGTTCTTCTGTGCATGTGTAGATGGTCATCATGCCCCTTCAAAACTCACATGCTTCTTTGGGGGGGGGGAGTTGTTCCATTATCATGCTCTGGAGGGAAGATTTTGAGATTTGATTTTAAAAGATCATAGACCTCACAAGCTGATTTCCTCTCCCCTTATCTATCATCAAAATCCAGCTACAAATCATCCTTGAGTAGATTCTAAAGGCTTTTGCTGAAGAACACCTTAAATACTTCTTTGCATAAATAATTTATGGTAAGTACTGTCTGGGCTTAGCACAATTTCAAAACTACATTAACCATTCTACTTCAATGTAGGAATATTTGTGACATTACTGTCAATAAATAATGGAGAATTCTAGAAAAAAGTTCAAAATTGACTTTTTTTAGTAATTATCAGAGACAAGATTTCTAATTCTGTTCTTAAAATCACTTTTACTAGAACTACATGTCTATAAACTGATAATTTTTTCCCATTGTAAAACACAGGAAATAAATGTATGTTACATTCTTCCCCTGCCCCAGAACATGGAAACAGAAATGGAAAAACAATTTAAACTCTAAAATATCAGCAGTAACCAAACATAATGCGGTAGTTTAATTCATCAACAAGTCTCCAGAATTCTGATCATAGTCAAATTCAATGGTATATTAAACCACTGAAGTCTGAAAGAAATACAACATAATTTCCTGGAAAAGAAAAGCAGTGTATCCCCAGGACATTTATGCTGACACATGGGAGAATTTATTTTTCCATGTGTCTTGGCCTACCTACCCTCTCCCGCGGGCCTGTACTGACACACATGCACACATACCTCCAAATAATAGTATTTATGTGAGTTAACTCACATCTCTAATTGAAATCTCCCCTCTTTTCCTGTTAACCGTAGCCTGGCCACCCACAATGCTTGTTCAATTCCAGAAGTTTCCTGCTCTTTTAAGCAGGCTCCTGGAGGCAGAATTCACGGGGGATTAGCACTCTAAAGCATCCTTTCACCAAGAATCTCAAAGCATTTTGCACATTTTAATTCATTCTTGGAAAGCCACCAATTGCGGAAGTTAACTGCCATGGCTCTGCTGAAATAAGAAGGGATTCAAATAGATTGAATATGTTTAATTCAAGCAAATCAAATCAAATATAAAGCTCTTTAAGAGGGAATGTTTGAATTTGAACCTGAAAAATTACTCCTTAAAAGAAGTAACTTAAAAGTGCCAAACAGAATTGTAATTAGCTGTTTCAAGTAAAACACACACATATTTCTACAAATAAATGCTTCATTTAAACAACTTTTCTGATATAGGCTAAAAGAAAACAGTGGAAAATAAACCTGTTTAAGATTAAAAGCCAAATGTATATTTTATATGTGGCTTATAAAGTAAGGGTCAACAGGATCAGTTTATTATGTGTACAAAAGAATATAACACTCGGTAAACTGCAGTGACATGAGGTACAAGTGAATCTGGCTTCTCCTTTCTCATAATCCAAAGCATGAAATATGTTTCAAGGAAAATAAAATTAAAAAATCAATGCTTCATAGAGTATATAATCTACTATGGGATTAAAGAATTCTGAACATCTTTCCCTGGGGCATCAAAAGTTTTGTTTAATGTTTGATGATGCAGTTTTTAAAAAATTAGAAAGGAAAGTTGATACCATAGATGGTGAACACCGTACTTAGGTTTGATAAGGCAGCCTCTGTGGTCCAATTCCAGGCAAGCGCCAAGGCAGGTGAGACCCACTTTACCCTAAAAGATAAATTGCTTCAATAAGAAACTCCACCCCAAACTATTTCTCTACTGTTTCTACTTGATTGAAAACAAGTTAAGAACGAAAAGGCTGAATGAAAATATTATATTTATTGTATTTTCATATATAATTTATTTTTAACAGAGAGATGTCTAATTAGATGTCTAAATTCAGGCATACAGTCACAGGATACATAAATGCATCTGTGGAACAGACAAAACATGTCAAAATTAGGTCATAGTCAACTGTATAGAATAAGCAAGTCACCAAAAAACTGTGGCATAGAAGAACTAATGAATTCAGGTGATTAAAGATAACATGGTGTAGACTACCTTATAGCCAAACCAGTCTGCATTGCACCAATTACTTTTCTTAGTCTACCACTTTTCCGTAACAGTCTGAGCAATTAAAATAATCAAAGCGCATGTATGAAAATACAGCCTAGCATCACCTATGTACACATTCCGTGGTTTTGCATGTACTGAGAGTTGTGCAACAACTTTGAATATCAAGTTTTGAACAGTTCCGTCACTCTCAAGTGACTTTTTATAGCCACTATAGCTTTAACCAATAAAAATATTGCAAGTGATCTATGTGCTGTCTCTTTAGTTACTACCACGACCACTCAAGTATTCTTAGCCATATGTCTATTTTTTGCAATTCCTCCTTTCATTAAGCAAAAGATGGTGCGTTATCACAATAATGTGGTTTAAGGGCCAGGGATATAGCTCAGCAGCACAGCGCCTGCCTGGCAAGTGCAAGGTCCTGAGTTCGATTCCCAGTACTAAAAAAAACCCAGAAATTAAGTGAATAATGTGGCCTAAAGTGTTATATATACCTCCTAATTTTATTAATATTATCTTGGCGTCTCTGGTAGATTACTAACCTTCTTTGTGCCTCAGCTTTCTCATCTGTGGATTGGAAATGGAAGTAATAATAGTATCTTTGTCCCAGCACTCTTGGAAAAATTAAATTAAATAAGAAATGTGAAGTATTTGACCTTCTGGCATATGTGTCAACCACTTTTATTCGTGCACATTGTTTTAGATTCTAGTCTGGCATAGGGAAAGACAATTGAGACAACTGTGTTATCATCTTTCAGTGATAACATATAAAAATGGAAAGAAAAAGTCATGTTTCAAATTTATATCATTTTAATGTAAAAAAAAAAAAACTGAAAGGAATAGTTTTCCTAGCCGGATATGTGAAACATTTCAAAGTTCTTTTTAGAATTATGTAAATCATGCTGAAAATGTATAGTAGGTGATAAAGAATATGTATTTTGATGCTATGCAATTCAATTTTTGTTGTTGCTTAGGAATATATGGGTGGTGACATTTTAAAATCAGAAATATTTGTTCAAAAAGCAGATAAATGCCGAGTTTGGAGAACTGGTCAATATGTATTTAATGTAAACCAATAGCAAGCATTCTGGTCAGAAAACCAATTGTTAGATTTACTCTCAGGTAGCTCAGATGAACTGCGTAGGGGAGGATGGCAGTCCCTGCGGAAAGCCCGTGCCTGTGCGTGGGGAGCCAGAAGATGTGTCTCCGTGAGCCGCGCCCACAGCACGCTTGACGCTGTGCCCAGCCCCACTTACCTCTCCTGCGTGAACTCACTGAACTCTGGGTGAACTTCCTTTCAGAGTCAAGCACATTTTTATTCCAATCTACCCTAGTTAAGCCTAATTTCTATCTCATGTCACTACGTTGTCATTTAACATACACCCAGAAAGATAGATTTCAGGGCAACAGCTCATCTAAAATCTAAATGAGACTCATTCCACCCACCAGGCACATGCTTCGTGTTCCTGAAACACACGCTTAGGAGCAGCAAACACACAGACTTCTTTGTGAGTGGGAATCTTTCTATTCCCTGTTCCACGTCTCCTCTTACAGTGAAAATCACTCATACTTTGTTTTTAAAACTTTCTAAACTTTTATTTTTCCTGGAGAGTCATTTATTCCTTTAATAGTACATAACTGGGAAACTATGAACCATCTTGTAAATATCCAAGAACTATTAGTTTTATTTAAACAATTACCAGTGGGGAATTTTGGCCACAGTGGCTATGCCAGACCATATGGAAGGGCAACTTTCTTGTCAAGCCGGAGGTAATGTGCTTATGAAGTTTAAATTCTGTTTTTATTCAAAAGAGAATTATTTGCATTCCCCAATGCAGCCTTTTATTAACCCAATCATAGGGAAGATAAATCTTAACAGAGCAATTCTTTCTTGAAGTTCAGATAGCTGCACATAAATTGTTTCCTTGGGTTTGGCAAATTTTTTTGTTATCTGGTAGGAACATTAAGTCCTTTAGCATAGATAAGCTCTTTCTAAGAGGAAGGAGAATTCTTCCTTTTGCCTTCAAATGTATTTCAAATTTGTTTTGTCTGGAGAGGCCCTTTGGAGTACTTGCCACTTGTTTATGAAGTACTTCTAAATGACTCCTAATCAAGTACAGACTATATAGAATAGCAGTAATAATATGGAATAGAAAATTTTAGACAGATTAAAGCAACATAATTGAACAAAATTCATAGGCTGAATTTGCTGAATAAGTAATGTAGAGACTATAAACAACAAATAATAATTCTGTATGAATGTGTTCAGCTTTAAAACAGGTAATGATAAACATTGATATTCACTAAATATTTATAACCACCTGACATTGTGTGTTCTGAACTTCATACACAAACATGGGCATGCAGCTACATTCCTAGAAACTACATCTTAGTGCAGGTCTGAATAATTTTGTGATGCTCTTCCTAGGTACTAAGCACTATGATACTTATGATGGTGTCCATCAGCAGAGCATCCCACTCTCGTAGAGCATACATACATCTTCTCAGGGGTGTGCGACAGTACAGTATCAGCCTGCTTTCTTTTTATGAGCTTTGAAAGAAAAAAAGATTATTATTTCATTCTGTGTGAGGCGGGAAGGATTTGAAGAGAGACTTGGTTTTGTAAAGACAGATAAAAAGTGGAGAAAAATCAAGACCTCTAGATTAGTTTTGTCTTCTGTACAGTGAGACTACTTTTAAGGAAAAAATCATAAAACCATGGAATTTCAGTCAAAAGGTGAGGGGTTTGTATTTCTTTTTCTTAGAATACTTTAAACTATTAATCCCAGGCAAGATTATACATAGAAGTCTTAAACTTACAAAATAAAGCTGTTTTTGTATATGTATGGACTCGTTAAAATTAAGAAAAAGGGAAAAAACTTTACATCAAATAAACTGAGAATATTTTGAGAGATTGCCAACTAGGAATTCCTGCTGCAAAGCTGTCCACATACAACACACCTATATGGACAATGTATCCAAAGTAAACCTAAAGGAACAGTGTGGTTGGGAATTACTAGGGCAAAGGGCCTTACAAGTGAAATAGAATGGTTTTCCCTTCATAGGGAAAGTAATGTACTGCTTATTCCCAAGGAAAAGTCTACAGGTCATATATTCTTTATAGAAGGTGTCTATATCCAAAATGATACATGTACTAGCTGCCAAACACATTTCTTAATCAAGTTTTCATTACTGTAACAAAAAATCAGAGGTTTTCTTGGATGTTATTAGTATTTTTTTAACTGCTATATCTTAGGGTTCCTGACACATTTTTAGTTTCCACTTAATGCTCACAAATTATGTTTGTTTTTTGACCATTTAAATTCTTCATTGTGTCTCTCCACTATTGGGAATGTGAACATAGCTCTCATTTCTACAGTGGTGTATACACCTCAGTGGCAAAATGATTCCTATATACAGTTCATATTTCTTTTTCCTAAATAGTTTGAGGATTCACTGTGGTATGCAGCAGTATGTAATTTTTAAGCATAAAGTGCTATAGTAACTATATAATTACTGTTTTTATAATTATACTGTTCTCCAGCAATAAAAAATAAATTTCTAAGAAATAGGAGTGATTTTTTTATATTCTGACAGGGCAAGAGTCACTTAGCTACCTGTCTTACTTTTTAATCAGCAAAATGACAACATTAAAGAATTCAGTAAAATCTTCCAATATAAAGGACTCTTGTAAAAATGTGTTATCTTCAAATTGATATGTATATATTCTCGATGACACTTTTGATTATCAGAGTGTGGTTCCTCCATTGCTATTTATTGCCTTTATTATTAATTTGTTGCACTGGGAATGGAAAGATGCCTGACACAAACTAAGACAAATGCAAACCATAGAACTACAGATTGACTTAGCATGTGTATGCAAAGATTTTTGCTTATTCATATCCAGTTATCTTAAGGGGAAAATTGTCTGGTCTTAAACTGGCTGCATTAAAATAAATCCTGATATGGATTAAATGGATTTAATACATCCTATATGTCTCTTTGGGTAGGATTCAGTAAGTGTTTTCAGCTTCAGTTTTAGTTAATCTTCACAAACATGTCTACTAAACCAAAAACATAATAATCAGTAAGATTTTAGTTACTACATCTATGCCTGTAAAAGTTTCTGATGCTTCTGTAAATAAAAATGATGTCAAATGCGGTTTGTTTCAATTAAATATAAAATACATTTAAAGCTGAGCATGGTGGTATGCATGGTGGTATGCATCTGTAATCCCAGTGCAAAGGAGGCTGAGGCAGGAGGATCACAGGTTGTGTGATGCCAGCCTGGACTATGCAGTGAGTTCAAGGCCAGCCAGAACTACATAGTATGATCCTGTCTCAAAGGAATAAAGAATAAAATACATGTGCCACCAGATATATCATCCTGTAACTGAGCTTAAGAGGAGTAGCAAAACACACCTTCAGAGAAAAGCTGTATGTAACAAATGACGACATAGTGCTGAAGCCCTATTTTAAATGTGACCTCAGACATGCTCTCCAGTGTGACATAGCTGTTAGTTTTACTACATAGATGTCACCAAACAAATCCCATAAAGGATTTCAGGAAATAGAAGCATGGTGGCCATGGCCTCGCACAATTGTAAGCAAATATTTTTGCTTATATTTCATTTTTAAAAATTCAGCACATAAATTTTTATTCCAGTCATTAAAGAAAAAACTAGACGGAATAGTAAGTTCCAAATAATATTTGCACTAAGTGACCATCCTTATTTGGATCCTTGAGACCCGTCATTCTTTCCATAATAGGAGCAAAATTTTGAAGATATAGTTAACAGTATATAAACCTTTTTGTCCTGTTTCCTTTCATCCGACAGGAAATTGTTTTCTCTTCTTATGACTAATAATTAGGTAACTTTTATTTAGTCCATCAGTAGTAAGAGAAGAGGCAGCAGTGCCCATCCCGCAGCACATTATAGCCCTTCGCAGGGCCCTCAGTGGATGGGAAGTCGCAGGCATGCAGAGCACCTGAGCCGGCCCGCACGGGCACTGTGCTCAGCTCCCACGCCCTCATTCCTGCAGTCATCAGGCGCGCCCATTTCCTTCTCTGTTGTTGTTTGTAAATATATTTTCTGGTCTACTTTGGCATTTGTTGTCTCCTCTAAAACTTGAAGCAATAATGTGAAAACGGTTTCAATGCATTGTTGCATTTTCCCAAATGTTCCCTTCCCCTTCCTCCATCCCGTCCCCTTCCCCTTCCCTTCCCTTCCGTTCCCTACCCTTCCCCCTTCCCTCCCCTTTCTGT
>PVLD010033254.1:0-13839 GCA_004027595.1 Dinomys branickii
AATGATAGCAAATAGCAATGAATACTGAAGTGATTGTAACAAATAAGTAGAAACCTTTATGTCCCTTGATTTGTTTAGTGCTTCTTCGTTGAGGTGCTCATTATCAAAAGCAGTTCCAAAGGCAGCCTTCAAGAATGATTGATGTCTCTTTCAAATCATTAAATACAGTTGACCAATTTAGTTCTTTTGAGACATCTTCTGAAGATGCTTCCCAAAGGATGGCAATCTTAAATTAGGAGCAAAACATGATATTTATATAGTTATGTTTAAAAACAACTGAAGGACTTGGAGAGATGAGATTTGTTCAATGAGAGAAAGGGTACCAGATGAATATATAGTTAGAAAAAGCACCTTCTGTCTCTTCCTCTAATGATAAAAAAGGAAAAATCATCAAAATTTCATCACAGAATAAGCGGATCTACTTTCACACTATACTAGAAATTCCCTCTTTTTCCTTTGTTTCTAATCTACCATGAATGACTTCATTGCTTGACAGGATCTTGAAAAGGCCTTGAGTCATTTTAGAAATCTTTCCAATTGTGGTCTGAACAACCAATATTAGAAATTACTTTTTTAATCTTTAACCTCTTAGAAACAAAGAACATTCCAACCAACTGACATTGCTTGTGCCATTTATTAAATGTTTATTCTCTTATAAACATCATACTATTCAAAAGGCATGGCTCAGAAATACAGTTGCCCTTGGTCTGCATGACTTTCCCACAGTTCTAATAAATACCATTGATGTTTTCATTAGAAAAATGTAGCCTACCACACATCAATTTTTTCAATATTTACTCTCTGGTAATATGGACCCATGTTCTCTACTTGGAGAACTAGAAGTGTGGGCTCCTCAAAGGACTCTCAAGAATCAGTAGTTTGCAAATTGATCTTTGAGATCATAGGGAAATTCTGTTACTTTGAAATTTCAAAGTGTTTTCATTTAAGTTGTTGAAGCATCTTCAATTGTCAGAAAGCTCTTCAATGGCCCTGTTTTAGCTGTGTGTAGTAAAGGGCCTGTAAGTAGCCATGAGGGTGAGGATAACAGTGCATATAAGGAGGTCATTGATGAAGTCAATATTTGAGGCTTTCTTGCTCAGATTTTACCATGTCATTTTGAGTTTTGGTAACACTTCCCTGTAATTAGGAGAGGAAAAAATCAGTAATGTCAACCAACAAAATCTTACAAAATCATCATGGAAACTATCTCAATACAGAAGGGCTTTCTGAATGATTTCTCCCCTCTCCTACTATTCATTTTCAGCCAAATTTCTAAAAGAGTCTTTGAACTAACATATCCTTTTGGTCAGTGGTAGAAGAAGACGGCTTTCTGACTGTGTAGCCAGCTCCTTGTTAGCAACAGATGGCACACACGCACCCAGAATAGCTGCAAGCTCTGTGCTTTCTATGTGTCTCTTGTATTGTCAGTGACAATTTGCTTAGTCTCTGCTCACCTGCTTCCTAGTTAGTAATTACCCAGAGGCAGAAGCTTTGTGGAGCCCTGACTTACAGCTATTAGAATAGGGTGTAATTGCACCCAGTGTAATTGGCTTTGGTGGCAGAGCCCCATTAACCTGGCACGGCCATTCTTAAAGCAGTTTGAGCTAGGGCTCATTAAATTTTATCTTCAGTAATAAGGAAAGTTATGACCTTTGCTGTTCCTGCCTTAATGTATTTACACAGACATGTCACCAACGATATCAAAACACAGAGTGTCATTGAAACACAGAGGCAGGCCAACCTTCTGTACTTAGATTGTCTGAAAATTGAGTTTGCAAATGTGTTGCAGATGAAGGGCACAGGCCATTTTTAAAGAGAATCTTGAGAGGTCTGGTGCAGGAATAGCATTCTCCTGGGAGAGTTACCCTTGCCCTCCCCCTCAGAATCCTACCTCTGCTCTAACACAGTCACCGAGGTCCCAACTGTTGAGGCTGGAGCCCTGGCAGAGGGCCTAGGAAGATTTCCCAGCACACAGGTGCTCCCCACAGTGAAATGACTGGAGCAACAAAAGCATGCAGTTTGTCTCTTTCCTCAAAACAGCCTACCGTGCCGCTTTACAGATGTCTGAGTTCTAGTCTAGGTTGGTTCTGAACCTATCGAGTAAATACAAGCAACGTGCTTATCCTCTCGGGGCTCAGTCTATCCATCTGGACAGTAAAAATATTGGCTTAAGTGATATATAAGATCATTTCAAGATAAAGACTTCAAAGCAACCAAGCAAATGTGGTACTTTTAAAAATATCTAAATGGAATTAAATTACATCGCGTTTCCTCTCCCTTTCACTCAGAAACAAGACTAATAGTGGCTACCTATTCAGACCTGTGCTTGACAAAAGCAATCCAAGAACATTTTGTTCAGGGACAAAAATATTTTTTGTATGCGGAGAATTTTAAAGCTAGGACATCAAAATTTCTCAACCTGATAATGTGATACTATGTCAAGATTTATGTGTGAACTTGTATATATGTGTATATATATATATATATATATATATAATATTCAAGTTCATATAACATTCAAGGTCATATATAATATTCAAGTTCATTTCTATTAAGCATTGAGCTAGGCATTTCTGCGAAGATACTGTGTAGCTGTGATTCCCGTCTGCAATAAGTAATGGAGATACCTGTTTGGAAAAGCACAAAACAGCAAATCCAAGATGTAACTGAAGAAGAAGAAATTCTATCTGTGGATGATGGCTTTAGCTCCTGCTCAAAAGTCTCTAGAGTGTCTGCCATATGTGTTTCTGACTTGCCTGGCAAAACCCTCTAAGTGCTATAAGTCAAACATATCTATCTATCATTTATATCTATCAATCTACTTATCTATCTTAGCTGGGATGGGCTACAATGGTGAAGACTATACTGTTTTAGCAAATAAACTTGAATCCTCAGTGCCTTTACTCAAAGTAGTCTGTCACTCATGTGACAGAAACATGAGGACCAGAGCAACAACTGAAGATCTCTTCTCCTTGAAAATCATGATGATACCACATAGAGGCTGCTCACTTGTAGCCATAGCGGTTTGGAAACAGACTGTGGAGAATAAACTGAATCTTAATGTTCTTGAGCTGCTATTATATTCTAAGGACTAGAACTCATTATGTAGTTCTAATTAATCTCAGAGTCCAGTTCTCCGTTTTAGTATAAAATAGAAGAGAAAATATACAGGTGAACATATAAGAGAACAAAAGACTTTGTGGTAAAAAAAAATGAGATATTTATCTTTCTAATTGCTGTAAATCCCACTTTTATTTCTTAACTATAGGATCATATGTACTTCAGGCTCCCATTTTCCCTGGAGTCAGCAAGACCTATGCCCACTTGGGAAAGAAAGGACAGAGTTTGATGATGATACTGTATTTTGTGGCTTCTACTGGATCATATCGGCTAGTGTTTAAATGAAAAATACTTAAAACCATTTTTGTAAATCCAAAAAGGAATTGAGCAAAATAAACAGTGAGCACCAGGCACCACTTCCATTATCTTTTCCTGCTTTTCAGTAAGTTTTCTGGCTAGCAAAAAATAACATAAAGCTCTCTGTCTAAAGGTGACAGTTAGATTTTCATACCATCTCTTTCTATTTGAAAAAAAAAGTTTCAAAAGTTATACCAAGCCAGCAATTTTAGGACCTATTCATTTTTTAATAAAATAAATAACAAATGACCCAGTGTTTTCTTCTAGAAAAATAAAATATTGGAAATGACAATTAACTAATGTAAGATACAATTTTAAACTAATGCTTTCCGGGGGCTGGGGATATAGCTCAGTGGAATAAGTGCTTGCCTAGCAAGCGCAGGGTCCTGAGTTCGATCCCCAGTACCGAAAAAAAAAAAAAAAAAGAGTAAACAAATGCTTTCCTAGATACAAATTCCGTAGCTTCTCATCCTAAATGTCAGATGGAGACTCTCTTTCTAACAATTCAGTTTTCCCTAGAGGTTTTAGCTAGAAACTTCTAGATGTCATTGCGTTGTAGTTACACCCAGGATTATGTCATTACAGGGTGATTTTCATATAAGTTACATAACTTAGTATTGTAGTTGTATTCTGTAGAATTACAATCGTTCCAAGATGAGATGGAGTTGGTGTAAAGAAGAAGGTAGACACTTTATTCCACTCTTCTTACTAACAACAGACCCAAGACTCCCTCTCCTATCTTTTTAATATATTGGAATTCTGGAGAAGATTCCAATGGAGAGCAGGGTGTATAACTCATAATATCTAAATCTTGATGTTACTGCTTTAAAAAAAGTTACAAGCTGCTGAATTTTTACTTTTTCCTACCAGCCAATACTTATGCATGATGTCACTGTTAATCTTTGCAGCCCTCACCTTCTTCTTTTTCTCCCGTAGTGTTTTATACTCAATTAAGCTTTCTAATTTTGAGCCTTCAAAATTAGATGGCTTTTGTCCTGTCTCCTTTATGCCTAGTTGAGGAGGAATACAAATAAAAAGAATGTACTACTATTACCTATGAGATGCCCTTCCAGTTTTATGATGGTATTGTTGTAATCAGTGCTTCCCTGACAACTTGAAATATATACACTCTGGAGATGTAAATGTATGTTACTCTTCATAAATGGAGTGAAAAGCGAGCTAATATTTATAAAAGTGTGTGCCGTGTGATTTTTACATAGTATTTATTCCCAGCATGACAGTGGGCACCTCATAAGCATTCTCCTGTGTACATTAATCACTTTCCATCCTCTCCAATAGGTATATGATAGAAGTTATGACTTTTTCTTAGCCTCTTGAATGCTGAAAATAACTCTCCCTGACTAAATTAATTCAGTAAAATTCTGAGATATTTCCTTTTTTACATGTTCTTGTTGCCTATGAAAAAAGAGACTTCATAAGGGATGAGGCAACAGGGCTGAGCTTATGTGTCCCTAAACATAGCTAGCCTAATTACAAAAAATATTCTGCCATCCAGAACTTCATAGACCACTTCACAAATGTGGTGTATAATTTGTTCAGAATGATCTCAGAGGAAGCAGACAGCATTTCCTCTGATATAACAATTTTCCTCTCTAAAAGAACATTTACTTTGAATAATTTTAACTATTATGCATTCACACTTACACTTTTCTCCTGCCAACTGCATGCTTTTTCTTGCCCAGGAAAATACGAGGTATATAGGGGAAAAATGCAAGATGGTATAAAGGTGTTTTTTAAATGTAGTTTTCAAAGAACTATATTTTTCATTTCTTAGACAGAAACACAACTTCTTTGATGCATAAATAATGGCACCAAAGATTTTAAGCTCAAACATTTCAAGGACATAACCTGAAGATAAAAATCTAAAATTAAAACAAAAATCCCTTTACCCTTAAAATAAATCAAGATCTAATATACACTCTGGATATGTAATTATATGTTACACTTCATAGAGAACTAAATAATGAGTTAATAAATGATCAAATACCCAGAAATACTAAAACATATATCTTATGTCATATTAACACTGTAGATACAATTGAGGTACATTATGTGTCTTTCAACATTATTTATGACTATCTGTTGCAAACCTACTATTTGCAGGTGCTGGTTTAAAGCTTGCAGCTATAATGATGAATGAAGCCAAACAGACTCTGGCTTTGCAATGCTTTGCATTGTCATAAGTCACCTTAAAGTAAATCTCTGCACTTTGAAGATGCGATTAGGAAGAAACGTGGCCTTACACAACACATATTAGAGTCAGGATACTGAAGTGCCTAAGCTCCATAAGAACAGAGAGGAACATTTAAAAACACCCTTTTGGACTTAGTTCCTGAATTCTTAGCCTCTCCTGCACATATTTTGTTCATGGAAATGGAATGAGTTCATTGTGATCAACTTCACTCTGGTCGACGTACCCTCAGACTTTTGAAGGTAATAAAGTCTTTTTCTCTGTTTATGCAGAGTAATATTGGGTGGATGAGAGAGTTACTTCTGATATAGCGAATGGTATAACATTAGAAACATAATGACCCTAGGTCAACCTTATAGACAAAGAGCAACAAATGGGCCATTTGTAGGGGTATAATGGAAAAGCCGTATGAATGATCTCAGTGTTCAATTTCTATGTGCATTCCAATCACATTACTCAGCCCCCTCTTAAATGGGTACATTTCTTTTCCATCTAAATATATGTGTATTCTCTTGGAACACACATTCCCAAATACTGCACTAATTCCCTCCAAGGCCTAGCTAATTGCCCAGAACAAGACATAAAGTATTGATGAGAAAATGAACTGCTTTAATAATATATGCTCTATCTTTGGTAGTTCATTTTGCTTCTCAATAACTATACTATATCTCAGGAGTAAACATAGAACGATAGACTGAATCACTAACAAGAGGTCAATATATGCTATTCTTTGCACTGACTATAAAGCAGAATTTCTGCATGCTATTATAAAGTGGTACTGAAGAAATAATATATTTGAAAAAGACCTTTGTCTCTGTTTTCTTACCAATTGCCTGCATCTTTTTGGGCAACATGATTTCATGCAAAGTAAGCTTTCCAGAATTTTAAAATTCACTACTGAGTATTCAAGAACAATACAACTGTGACAATTGTCCTTGACAATTGTGTACTTCAGAAAAAGACTGGCTTCAGAAAGAAAATCCAACTTTTGTTAAGGCACAGTACAAATCAAAAAGCCATTGATAAAGACCATTTTTCTTCCATTGGACAAAAAATGATGTATTCTTAGTCATTAACTTTATGGAAGGAAATGAAAAGGCAACTATTAAGGTGAGCCTTCTAGTGAGATATATAAATGCCATCCAACACACATGGACATTTGCTAAGGCCTCTTTTTCCACTTACAGGAGTGATTGCAACTCTGCTATTTATTGAAAATTCTCTCTTTGGGAGATTTGTGCATATGCACTTGCTGTATAGGAGCCTGGATATGCTAAATGGAAGGTTTGCTTTGTTTCTGTGTATTAATGTTCAGGGTGCCAACCTGTTATCTCTACACACAAAGTCCTGTTCTAGAAGCAGAGGCTTCCAAAGATATTGCCCTATAGGAAGATGTGTGTATAATTGAAAATGGGATCCTAATATGCTCTAGGCCTAAAGAGTTGAGGGATATGAACATTTTGCAGATGGGGCCATTTAGTTTAGTCCCTTCTTTGGCCACACTTGAAACCATTGGCAAACAATTGTCAGTGTATTGGTCAGAACTCGGACAAAGGGAATTGAAAGCATCCTCACCTATTATGATCCATGAGTCAAATTAAACATGAATAAGGGGCCATTGGGCTTCCTTTTAGAACTAGCATGAAACTACTTGCTCTAGAAGAGGAAAATTTAAATTTGAAGTTCAGTAAATTCCTTGAGTTTGATGAAGATTGTATGTCTATATGTGATTTCAGGAGCATACACTTTGAAGTTATCAATATGTGATACAACAACAATTGGTAATTCCCTGTCCCTTCGTCTATAATTCAATTTTGATTGTACTGCTCTTGTACTACTTTCTGTCCTTTTGTTAATGTTTTCCTTTTTTGGTTGTTTGGGGTTTTTTGTTTTGTTTGTTTGTTTGTTTGTTTTTTATACTTAAAAAAATTCCTCTAGTTGAATCTTGAATGGGACAAAGCCTGCTCAGTAAAGAAGAAAAGAGACCTCAGACTCCTGCACCCTACCTCTTAGACAAGGGAGCAACTGTGTGGGCAACACAGTTGGGAGAGTGTTGGGGATGGACCTATCTGGGATTCGAACACAGTTTGTAGAATAATAAACTGAAAGGAGTAAAAGACAAACCTGTATGACCACTTACCTAAATATTCCTTTATTAGCAACTCATCGAACATGTAGGTAAAAATATTGTAATATATCAAAGTAATTATCTAGAAGATTTGAACATAATATGACCTAATTAATATGTACTGTACACCATACCCCAAAACTGTAATACATATTCAGATCATAAAACAACTTTTAGCACATTTAAGAGAATTGAGAGCACCCAACATATAACAACAGAATTAAATTAGAAATTGCTAATAAGACAGTTAAGAAATACTTAATCATTCATCAGTGTAACAGTGTGCTTCTCTTTTGTCCATTAGATATTAATTTATTATTTAATTAGACAGCAAGAACCCCCTAGATTATGTCTGTAGGGAGACAGGCCAGGGGTCATCATATGCTTATAACTAAGTTTTTTATCTCCTTTCTCACTCAGAGGAGGCCACAGATGAAAGCAGAAATCACAGGGGAACACATTTTTAAAATAGAACTTCTTGATGTGTCAGGTGTGTCATGTGTCATGACCTTTGGGATTGTATCAAGTCGTTCCTGGTCTCTTCCTCCTGGGCACGCTTTCCTCGCTCACTGCTCCTTGAACACAATGAGTCCAGTAGTGCACTTCTGGCATGCCCATCTTCCCTCGCGTTTCTTGCATGGTATTTCAGAAGGCCACACACTGTGGCCATAAGCCAAGTTAAACCTCTTCTCTTTTAAGTTGAAGATGTCAGATATTTTTTGTTATAGCAATGGAAAGCTGAACAATACAAACCTGAATGATAACTAAAGTGCAATATACCTAAATTTTAGAATGTATCAAAGGAAATTATTAGAGGAAGAAATATAGCCTTAAAGCATACATATATTCCACCAAAAATGTATACACACTTTAGGAAGAGAAAAATAGTATGGTTTTTTAACAGATGGTCACCACTTTGAGCACCTCTTGTAATTGTATAGACCAAAGATAGCTTGTATTAATCTCATGATGTCTCAATAGACTTAGTATTAAAATATTTATACAAGTTTTTCTTTACCTGAAGTGTGTAATCTTTAGTGTTCTCTAAATATTAAAATAATTGTTTTGTACCAACACAGCACCTATGGTTATAGTTTTACAGTACATAATACTAGAGCCAGCTGCGAATAACCGGGAAAAGTAGAGGGAGAGGATAATATAGCTATATTTATTGTGACACAGTGGCTACTCTTAGCCTGTCTTTAGTATTTTTATGGCATGCTGCTTCAAATAAATTTTAATGACACACTATGAGCGTTAAATATACTATAGTTGAAAATTCCATTGGGTGGTTGGTGGAAGACACGGTCCAAGGAGATTGAACACATATACAGTTATAATGAGAGCACACAATATACTTATACAATAAGAGCAGTCAAACTTTGATTCATTTTTGTTCTGAACTCCAACACAAATTTCTCTTGAGGATTTTTATATAAAGATTTTAAGCCATATAACATATGACGCTTCACTAGCAGTTTTGCAAAAATAAACTATTAAAGTTCTTCATGAGGCCCTTTTTTATGTCAGCTTTTAATAAAAGCCAAGAAGATAATACTAAATTGTATTCTGTGAAGGCATTTGGGGATTCTTCATCACAGACAACAGAATCAGAAAAATTCGCTGCCTGTGGAATATTGGTCTTGTGATAATTAGCTGTGTTTATGTGCTCAGTACAGTTCAGTTAAACACAGCGAGCAAGATGAAATGGGCTGCACATTGCAGTTAAGAACATTTGTTTGGGGTGCCCCTTTTGTATATCTAACTAGCAATCTATGGCAGCATCAGGGTGCTAGATGAGAACTGAGAGGACCCAATTCTGGCCATATTCATTCAAGGCATGTTGTTTGTCTGATTACACGCCATATGTCTATTTAAAGGATAAAGAACAGTTCCTAGGGGCAACTACATTAGTTCAACCATCATTAGTACTTACTATGTATCAAATTCTGTGCAGGATACAAAGATGAATTACACAGGGCTCAGAACTCAAGGAGCTTATGAATCAAACTATGACATATTATTACCTGATATCAATTCCTGTGGTTATTTCTATTGTCATGCATTTATTGTATTAATTACACCTCACCCAGTTTCCACGGCATGGAATGTATGTCATCACATATATTTATTGCAGTATAGAAAATAATTTTCTGACATGCCAGCCATCCCAAGAAGCCGTGTTTAAATCCAAAAGACATGAGAGGGAGTGAACTGCTGTATAGACTTTATCTATGACATAGCTTGTAACAGTGTTTCAAAATATATACATTAACTCTCTGGGGGATGTGAACTGATATTTCATAGCTGGTATGTGGATAGTTTCTAGCATGGAAAAATAAAATTGGGGTGGAAATGAGATGAACATAAAGAGGTGCATATTGAAATACCACTGGAGAAACATAGACATCATGTGCCAAGACTGACAGATTGGAGTCAGCCCATGCCCCTGAGATGTTTCATTTTAATTAGAGGGTTCTTACAACTAGCAGACTGTTTCATTTGTAGCTATACATACAAGCTCTCTCTTGTCTTTTTGAAGCTTCACCCAAGGTAGAATTCACAAAACTTTTAAGAGGTTCAGTAATTTTAAATAATATTTTGCTTTTCTTATTCCTTCCTTAGCTAAATTATTGTCATGCCATTCAAATCCCACCTCAGTCTTTCCTTAGCCATGTGACTTCAAGCAAGTTACCTCATAATGCCTCCATGTCCTCACAAGGAAAAAAGAAATAGTCTATATCTTATAAAATGGTAGTAAGAATTAAATGATATAATTTGTGTAATGCACTTAGTACAGTTCCTGCTACACAGTTTGAGTTCAATGCATGGTAGTCACTGCTATTATTATTTCCTCCAGCAGAGAGTTCACTGTAAGCAAATGTGAGAAGAATCTTCCTGACCCTCACTGCTTTTCTGGCACATGGCTGTTCGCAGAGTGGTTCCATGTGGAAAGACAGGCTCATTTTAACTCTGCAATTCAACCTTCCCTGGTATTAGGACAATAGCAGAGGTGTCAGTTTGTATTTATGGAATAACAATTTGTGATCGTTTCTGTCTACTTGGTAGATTCCAGATGTTGGTTGGAACATATACTGCTGTGGATTTTAGCACAGCAAAAAAAAAACCCAACAACATCTATTTTCATACAATGGTTATGTAGCAGTGTGACTTTTTAAATCTTGCAATATAAAAATATTTTCTCTTAACCTTTTGCATTTCTTTTATTGCCTTAATGTGTGAACAGTTCCATATAGATATAATGGAGAGGGAAATAGTTGTATAAATAGCTCTAAATCAAATCACAAAATATGAGGACTTCCGGGAAGATGGCGACCAGGTGAGCGGCAGAGGGAAACTCTCCCAGAGACCGATCCTTTGCACGCAGGTACCACGTCCGTGGCTGCGAAATTCCAACTGAACATGTTGCTCTCCGCTGCCTGAGCATTAACGGGTCAGCTGGATATGCCTCCGTGAGAAGTGGGCGGGCCCTGAGAGCTGGGCGCCTGAGGCGATCTGCGCTGTGCTTGGGCTGCAGCTCGGCTGAGTCCGCGTACCACCAAGTGCGATTGCAGCGGGACAGACCCTCCCAGCTCCTGAACCCAAACGGCTCGCAGGCGGCTGCGGCCAGGAATTTTTGGAGGCGGTGGAGCTGAGCAAACTCGGAGAACGCGCTCCTCAGGCAGGCTGCGCCAATCTGGGCAGCAGTCCGGGATCCCGCTCAGAGCCTTGCCCCCACAGCCGGAGCCTTCATCCCCTGAAGAGCGGGAACTGCGGCAGCTGCGGTCCGCGGCTCCTGCGAGAACGCCGAGGAGGCAGAGAAGCACCAGGGAGCGCCAGGATCTCCTGCTGGCACGGATCTCGGAACGGGTGACCTGAGTGAGCACCGCAGCAGAATTTCTGAGCCGCGAAGAAGCTCGACCCAGGGAGATACATCTGAGCGGCATTCTTGCCTTCAGGATCCCAGGGTGAGTTGATTGGGCGGCCTGACCGGTTTTTTTGAGTCGGGAAGAAGCTCCGCCCAGTGAGGGACATCCGAGCAGCTCTTCTAACTGCACGGTCCCCGGGATGGAAGAGCTGGCAGGGCACCCCGACAGGATTTCTGAGTGGGGGAGGAGCTCCACCCAGGGAGGAATACCTGAGCGGCCCCCTGCCTGCAAGGACCCTGGGGTGGCGAGCTGTTTATGCGCCCCAGCCAGGTGGGGTAGGGAGTAGAAGAGGAAATCTCAGCAGACGGCTTAAAGGACATTCTCCCAAAGAGAAGGAGTCATTGGAGTAGCCTCTGCAGCAGACCTTTGCCTGCTGAACTGCCTGGGGAAATTATAGATCCACATTTTCAATCTGATACCCAAAAATGGGAAAACAGAGGAACAAAATGCAGTCACAGAACTCAACCCCACCCAGAACAAGTTCTGAATGCGAGGATACAGGGGAACCAGGAAGCCACATACCTGCAAGTTATGAAACGATTGCATCTGAAAATGAAACAACTCCAACGGGCCATAGAAGAGCTTAAAGCAGAAATAAGCCACATACCTGCAATGATCTCTCAGACAAAAACGAACTGAAAACAATAATGGAAGAAATGTTCTGTACACATAGAGAAGAAATAGATAAAAGACTAGAAGAAAATAGGAAACAAATGGAAACATTACGAGAGCAATTTAGGAATGAATTACCAAGAATGAAACAGATCCAAAGAGAATGCCAGGATTTCAAAACTTACACTGAAAGCTTGCAAAACCGCTTAAATGAAACCGAAGATAGAATTTCAGAACTTGAAGACAGCATGGCAGCTTATGAGCGTGAAAGGAAGGATCTCATAAAATCATCAAAGACACAAGAAAAATCAGTCCAACAGCTCCAAGATGAGGCAAAACGTAATAATATTCGAGTAATAGGCGTGAGTGAAACAGCAGGAGACCACACAAACGATATAAAAATAATATTTGCTGAAATAATAGCAGAAAATCTCCCAAACAAGGTAAAAGATACTGAACTTCAGTTAATCGAGGCATATAGAACCCCAATGATCCATAACCCAAAGAAAAACACACACAGGCATATAATAGTCAAGATCCCAGATATCCAGCAAAAGAATACAATATTAAAAGCTGCTAGAGAAATGAAACAGATCACCTATAAAGGAAAGCCCATCAGAATCACAGCACACTTCTCAACGGAAACCATGAAATCAAGAAGAGCTTGGAGCAAGGTATTATAGATTCTGAAACAAAACAACTTCCAACCCAGACTGATGTACCCTGCAAAACTATCCCTCAAATTCAATGGAGAAATAAAATATTTCCACGACAAAGAACAGCTGAAGAACTTCATGAGTGCCAAACGAGCATTGCAAACAGAACTAAAAGATATTCTAGACACAGAAAAAAGAGACCACAATTCCAAGAACAACAATAGAAATAACTCCCTAAACAGAACAAGCAAGTAAACAGTCAGGAAAAGAAGGAAAAAAACAAGTAAATAACATGACTAGAATAAGCCAACATATAACCATGATAACCATTAATATAAATGGCCTCAATTCAAATGTCAAAAGGAAAAGACTGGAAGAGTGGATTAAGGAACACAAGCCAATGATATGCTGTATAAAGGAAACATATGTTACTCAAAAGGAAATCCATAGATTGAAAGTTAAAGGTTGGAAAACAATTCTCCATGCAACAGGTCCCCAGAATAAAGCAGGGGTAGCTATTATGTTTGCAAACAATGTAAACTTCAAACCAAAAACAATCAAAAGAGATAAAGAAGACCACTACATACTAGTTAGGGGAAAGCTACAAGAGGAAGAGGTAACAATCCTAAATATTTATGCACCAAACAATGGAGCACCTAACTTTACAAGTCAAATCTTGACAGACGTAAAAAATCAAATAACTAATAATACTATTGTAATAGGGGACCTAAACACCCCTCTGACGCAAAGAGACAGGTCAACTGGACAGAAACTCAGCAAAGAAATAACAGACCTGAACCAAAAGTGTGAACAAATGGACTTAGTAGATGTATACAGAGTGTTCCACCCCACAGCATCAGAATACACATTTTTCTCAGTGGCACA